>CAUYSK010061810.1:0-50386 GCA_963575035.1 Avahi laniger | reverse complement strand
AGCTCGAACGCATTCTACTAAGTGAGGTATCCCAGGAATGGAAAGACAAGCACCACATGTACTCACCATCAAATTGGTATTAACTGATCAACACATAAGTGCACATATAAGAATAACATCTATTGGATGTTGGGAAGGGGGCAGGGCAGAGGGGGGAGGCGGGAGGAGGGGACGGGTATATGCACACACAAAGAGTGCAATGCGCACCACCCAAAGAATGGACATATTTGAAACTTGGACTTGGGGAGGGCAAGGGCAACATATGTAACCTAAACATCTGTACCCCCATAATATGTTCAAATAAAAAAAAATGATCCCATAAAAAAAAAAAAGAATAACATCTACTGGATGTCGGGCAGGGCAGAGGAGAGAGGGGGTGGAGGGGGCGAGTATTTGCATATACAAAGAGTGCAATGCGCACCATCCAAGGGATAGGCACACTTGAAACTCGGACTTGGGGGGCAGTGGGGAGGCAAGGGCAACATACATAACCTAAACATCTGTACCCCCATAATATGCTGAAATTAAAATAAAATAAAAAGTAAATAAGAAAAATAAAAACAATGTTCCTGTATTTTCCAGTTTTCTATTTTAAAATTTTTCAAACATCTGGAGAAATGGGAAGAAGAGCATAAGGATAGCACATATATCTACTACCTGGAT
Source organism: Avahi laniger (assembly GCA_963575035.1). NCBI lineage: Eukaryota > Metazoa > Chordata > Mammalia > Primates > Indriidae > Avahi > Avahi laniger. The sequence continues at coordinate 49,723 of CAUYSK010061810.1, read as the reverse complement.
TCAAATATCAACATTTTTCCATAATTGTCTCATCTAGATGTTCACCTGTACGTGCGCATATTTGCTGAACCGCTAGAAAGTAAATTGCAGACAACATCCCTAAATACTTCTGCATGCAAATTCTAAAGATAAGAATATTCTCACAATATTATCACACCTAAGAAAATTAACAACAATTCCTTAGTGTGATCTACTATCCTGTCCATATTCAATTACCCCAACTGCCCACAAAGGGTCTTTTGCAGCTTGTTGGTTTTCTTTCCTAACCAGACTCCATCGAGGTTTACACACTGTATTTGGCTGTAACATAACCTTTACTTTTATCTCCTAATGAAGGACGGGGGTGTTATTTTTAGTTCATCGCTGCACGAGAGTTTATTTGGAGATAACAGGTCCATTTCCCCACCTCGCACCAGCCCAGGATGTTGTTTTCTTTCCCCGAGTTGGCCCAAGGCCCTAAGGACCAGGCAGCAACCACTGCGTCTCCACCCCCTGCCCTGGACGCCTGGGCACAGCCTCATGTGCTACCACACTGGGTTTCAATTTCCTCTTCTGTTTTGACCCTTGAATATTTTCTTTTAATTTCCTGAGAGCTTTAGTTCAATACTTCCACGTGTTCCGTGCCTGTGACCCTCTTTTCATGCTCCAGCACCCAGCACAGGACCTGGCACACCAGCAGCACCCCAAGTGTTTTCCGCGTGGCACTGATTAAACGAAATCACACCTTTATTTTACCATGACTAAATCCACATGTGCTTACATTTTTAACTTTTTTTTACAATTAGTTACTTTAATTCCTTAGTCCCAAACTTTAATTTTGAAGAAATAGCACCTGTCTGTGCCCAGATGGTCCACTGTATCGCCATCTGCGGTGCCATCCACCACATGGCCAAGACCCAGAGGAGCCTGAGCTCCAGCAATCTAGTCTCAGACAGCTCTCCCTGCGGGAGCACGGACCGCTGGTATTTCCTTGTGCAAAGGAAATGCACATTTCTGTTTCCTTAAATTGCCATGTCAGCAGCCCTGGCGTACCCTTTATCCTAATATACATGAACAAATCCATGCATTAATTTTCCATTCTTTGGACCATTATGCGATTATTTCACAAAATCATAAGGCCTCTGAGCTTTACACTTACGTGGTGTCTGAGTTTAAAAGCACATCATGCTGAAGTGGGTCCTCAAACCCCCAAGTCAAAAGTCTGCGCTAGGCACAGTGCCACACTCACCCTGGCCGCTGCATCCGTCCCGGAATGTGAATGCATCTTTTACCAGCCATCGCTAGCAAGTGAACTCCAGGTACAAGCTGTAGAGACTTGAACGGACTTTTTTCATGCACCTACCAGGACTGATGACTCCAAATAAGTATGGCTTTCAAAGCAGTTGCCTTCCTTAAAAAATTTGTCTGGGATCTTTATTTTGCAGTCTCTCTCTCTCTCTCTCTCACACACACACACACACACACACACACACGCGTGCGCGCGCACACACACACACACACACACACATGCATGGGTCTCAGGACTGTTCCAGGCACAGGTGCCCTCACTCATCTCCCTACCTCTCCTATCCTCTTTCCTGCCTTCACTTTCTCCTCTTCCCTCACCTCTTACCCAACTGGCCAAGCGCCCGTGGTGGAACGGGCTGCCCTGACGGACCCTGGAGACTGCGGCATGAGGCGGACAAGATAAGAGTAAGGGAGGTCTCGGCAGCCGCGGAAAAGCAAGCCCGTTGCTGCACACGCACTTCCAGGCGCTGCCCACGGGCACACGGTGCCGCTGGCTGAGAACACGGACGGGTCCAAGTGGAGGTAGAGAGGCAGTGTGACCGGCCAGGCACGCAACACGCCTTTGCCCAAAGTGGGGTAACATTGAGTGTGACCACAGGCGGGAGGTGCGCTAGCATTTGCTGGCCCAGACAGCCCTGCTTTGGGTCTTGAGTATCCCTGGATTCTTCCAGAATTTGGACAACATCCAGAATGGATGCAAAACCATCACTTTCTCCATAAAAATTGTTATCCCTGTGGGTAAATTAAAAAATGGGTTCAATAGTCTAGCACTAAACGTGACTTGTTCACTCAACTGTTAGATATGTGGGGTATCCGCAATTAAGAACTTGAAGGAGAGACCCAAAACTAGCATTTGCCAGACTGCCGTGCACCCCTCCCTCTCCCGCGCAGTCTTTGATGCTGACGCGACCACACGACGCACCGCAGTGTGTGTCACAGTCCCACTCGCAGAGGAACAGGGAATGGCACTCAGAGCAGCTGACAGGCTTGCGCAAACAGCTGTGAGGTGCTGGGGGACCTGGGGGCAAACCGGGGGCCGGGCAGGACGCAGGCTGGGTCTGCGCTGCTCCGAGCTCCAGCCCTCCTCGGTCCCCGTTCCCGCCCCAGCCGCGGCCTTGGACAGAGATTCGGGACCTGGCCTCACGTCCTGACTCTGCCGTTGTCCAGCCATGTCCCTTAATCATTTCTGAGCCTCAGTTTGCTCATCTTTAAAGGGGAGAAGATAAAAACCCACCCTGGCTCCCCGACAGGGTCATCATCAACATTCAGCGGCCTCGTGGATGCGCAGGTACGAGGTAAGCTCCCACAAGCGCACACGTGGAAAACATTAGAGAGGTCGCCAGAGAGGACTGCCAGGGCTCTGCTGGGCAGCTCTTTATCAGATTTCAAAAATAACACATCTGGGGAAAAAAATACATGGTCCAGGGAAGGCACAAGTCCAGGCGGTGGACACAGAAGAGAGAAATCACAACCTGAGCCTGGAATGGAGCGGTGTGTGTAGCTGCTGATTTTACAAATCATTAAACATAACAGCAAATATAAAGCAGGCGTTTCTTGCACAGATTTAAAATGTGCATCAGAGAGTAACATTGTAACGTTCCCTGCGAGTGGCCATTACACAGGCTCTACGTGGAGAGCTGGTGGTAATTGCTTCAGCCGCGGGTCCGCGGTCGCAGGTGCATCTGGTTACTGCCGCGGGGCAGGGACGGGGAGGGCCTTCTGCAATCAGAGCCACAGGTCTTCCCGGTCCAGACTGCACATCTGCTCCCAAGAGAACATCAGTGAAGCTTCCACAACAGAGCTGCAGGTAGATGCTTGTAAGATTCAGCCCATATTTTTTCCTTGGCCTGTAAATCAGCAGAAATGCCTTTATTGCTGTCCTATCAACAGTTTCCAACCATAAATAAACCACAACAACCTGAATTTGCAAATAACATCCAAGCCCGATCTTTCTTTTCTGTTTAAGACATCGGTTTCTTGTCTTGTCCTTACCACGTGTTCCTGAAGACGTCTGGGAAGGGAGAGATAGAAAACCCTATACTAGAAATAATAAAATCCTGTCCTAGATAGCTCACGGTGTTGCTGTGACAATAAATGAAATAATGTTTATGAAAGAACAGTTCTACTGAAATGTAAATTGCTGTTGCTGGCCTCAGCAGCAGTAACCGCAGCAGCAGGAGTGCTCTGCCCGCTGGGGGGATGCTCCGCACTGATCCTCCCTGGTGCTTGGTTTTCCAGAGCTAGCCTCGGCCGTCTTAAGCTCTGAATATCTGTCTAGATGCTAGACTTGGCTCAAGACTTCTACCCCTTGGCCCATCTACCAGGCAGATATAGGCCAGGTCCTGCCTCCTCTGAGTGGGCCGTTACCAGTCAACAGTAGAAGAAAGCTGTTTTAGTCTGCTGGGGCTGCTGTAACAAAATATCATAAACTGGGTGGCTCATAAACAACAGAAATTTACATCTCACAGCTCTGGAGGACGGAAAGTCCAAGCTCAAGCCACCAGAAGATTCAGTGTCTTGTGAGGGCTCGCTCTCTGGTTTATAGATGGTGCCTTCCTGCTGGGCCCTTTTATGGTATAAAGGCCAAGGCAGCTCTTTGGAGCCTCTTTTAGAAGGGCACTAACCCCATTCACGAGGGCTACATCCTTGTGATCTAACACCTCCCAGAAGGCCCACCTCCCAACACCACTGCATTTCAACATTTGGGTCTCAGGTTTCAACATATGAATCTTGGAGGGACACAGACATTCAGACCATAGCAGATGCCATCTCTTAGGACAGTCACAGAGTGCAGACTGTGCATGCTGAAGCTAAATGGAACTTGTACGACGTTTTTAACAACTTGGGCCTTTGTTCTCTCATCTGTGAAACAGGCACAATAAAACCTACCTTGCAAGGTTGGGAGGATTCAATAAGATGGTGCATAGAGACAACCCAGCAGGCGCCCAGCACATGGAGGACAGGAAATGTCATCTTCCTCCTTCCTCTGACGTAAGAGAGGACAGAATGGCAGAGGGAGGAAAACAGGCTTGCGAGTGAGACGGCTACATTTTTGTCATTGGGCAGAGTAGGAAAGAGCTCCTTGGTACAGAAGGTTACAAAGGGTCTCCAAAGAAGTGGCATCGAATCACACCTGACACGAGCTGATTGCACATCCCGAAAGCACCGTGTGACGCCACTGTCTTGACCTGAGCCTGGAGGAAAAGAGGAAGATGAGCGCAGATGAGAGGCCTCCAACCTGTGAACCTCATGTCATCAAGCTCACCAGCTACCTTCTGGAATGTTCACCTCCTTGTATGTGGGAGCAAAGACCCAGTAAGTAGAATAAGTCACATTTATTTTCTCTTTGCCTTATTTTAAAATGTTGTTAAACTGGCTTCTAGGGATAAATATAACAGAGAGAGAGAGAATGAATTTTAAAAGTGAACTGAAAATGAAGGCAATTAGAAAAAAACAGAAGAAAGGAAAGCAAGTCAACTTCACAAAGGCAGGCCTGGAAAGTCTGCACGTGCCTGATGCCACAGACCAATAGCTAAGCACCCAAGCATCTAACGCAAAGCACAGGTACTGCCAGCTGCCAAATTCTAAGGCAGAATCACAACTAAGAGGTATTAGGCCAACCGATAAAACTGATTTGCAGGTGGGATTTATTACATTCTGAAGAATGACATCTTGTGTTGAGTACTTCGCTCACATGCCAGGGTCTTCTGATGGCTATTTGACGTGTTCGGACAAAGATAAATGTGCCATTTTCTTGCTTACCTGGCAAGGCCTAAAGATGTCCCAAACATGGTACAGGTGAGCTGTGACCAGCTCGCTTCACAGAGCTTGGGTGAAACCGCTCGCCCGTGCCCTGTGTACACCGCAGATTCCCAGCCGGGGAGTTTAAAATACTTCAGCAACACGGAAACTAGACAGGTGATATTTCTTATAGGCTGAGAACATGCTGCTCGATTGAAAATAGAAAGGAAATGCACAAACTCTTCCATAACATTTTGAATTTTTTTTATTTCTTTCTACTTGTGCCTTTCTGATGGTTCTAAGATAGATTAGGCTGCTTATTGGTCATGATGTACTTATACAAAGAGCTTTCAGATCTTGTGCAGCTCAAACCGCTCCCGTAGAAATCTATGTGTTGTCACTAAGGAGGTAAGAACAATATTTTTGCTAGGGAGTACCGCTACTTTCCATTAGTTTTATTTTGAGGGGAAAAAAGCATTTTCATCTCGAATTGCAGTACATTTGATTTCTTTGGTTTTAAACTCAGAAAACGTAGACTGACTCAGTGACTTGTGAGAAATGTTCACGGAAGCTCAAGAGAGGAAAGCAAGAAATTTCTAGATAAAGTGCACGCTGAGAAAAAGTACATTTTAAAAAGTCATGACATGGGTTACTTTTGATTTAAAAAAACATTTCTCTTTTTGAAAATTTTGTTTTTCTTCCAAGTGAAGATGGAATATGCGCACTTCACAGTGGACGTAACTTTCCAGGAAGTCGTTCCCACCGTGGGCTCTGTGGGGCCGCGGTCCACACTCACGCTCGTCTCTGCCATTCTTCTCGATCACACGACTCTTACTGTTTCTTTAAGTATTTGGAGTATCTTTTCAGGCAAGATGGTTCTTAAATTATTAAAATAATAAACAAACTGGAGAAGGCATGCACGTCTCTCGTTCAATGGTTTAAGAAGAAAATAGATGCTTGCGATCAATTCGGGGGCACAGCCCAAGACTCACTGCCCGAGGCAGCACACAGACGGTAAGTTGCTTTATAAACAATTGTGAATTTAGTCCCAGCATAAGCTCTTGCCCTGGTGCACACTGTCTGGGAAGCCGGCAGAGTGTGCCACATTTGGAAACCCCGGCTAAACTGGGGCTCCGGTTCCCAAGCGCCCGGCAGCCCTGTCCTCGTGGGAAGCGAAGGGGCGTGGGACGTGGTGCGTGCAGAGCGCCTGGCACGGATCCTTCTCCACCGGTGGACGGCCCGAGGCTCGGTTGTTCAGCCCGTGCCAGGGCTTCCTCACACGGGATGTGTTTGTGCTGTAGGTGCCCTGCAGCTCCGCATAACCCACATCCAGGTTTCGCCTGCCTGACATTGCTCTGGCCTGGGGCAGCCCCTGGTTCTTCCAGCGGAAGGCGCAAATTCAGACCATGATAGGAAACTGGTTCCAAGACTGATCACTCACAGGTGCAGCTCTCCAGCCCCGGGCACGCGAGGGGGCAGGAAGCCAGAGTCGGCAGAGGCGCCGTGCAGGTGCGGATCTGAGGGAGCACGGTGGCGCCACTCAAAGCCCATGGGCACACGCAGAATGGTCTGTTTGAGCAGAAGAAGCAAGGAGCCCAGACTGCCAGGATGGACAGACACCTCTCGGGTCCCGTCTCTGGCCCCGGCTTAGCGCTTCCGGATGGGGTAGAGCTGGAAACTGTCAAGGCTGACCGAGCCCCACTTCCAGTATGAGAAAGCTAAGCTCGTATGTTGCTGAGGCAACATCGAATTGTAAGAATTCACTAACCCTGATGATGCAGGCAATGTTTTGTTTGCATAAATGTTGATCGATCATCTTTCTGTCTCACACACGCACACCCCATTTACGCAGGGTACTGTTACGTGTAATCCAGGACAAGTCAAGGTCTGAAATGAAATCTGTGTACCTGTGAGCTCTCTCCCACCTCCAGAGTGTGAACACATCAGAGACAACATTGCTTCATTTGCCTTCTTAGACTGAAACTCAGCACCTGCCGTGGCCACGGAAGCAGGGCCACGTGTTTCCTGACCAGAAAACGCTGGATAAGCTACGGCGGTAGCTCAGATGGCAACTGCCAGCCAGTTTCAGTTCTGTGCATGTGACGAAACACGTGGGGTTTGTTGGATTTACCCTGGCAAGTGGTGATCGGGGTCTTCTTAGGTACGATGGTTGGAGAAACCGTTCATCGCTGGAGGTCTCCAGAAACTATGTGATGTCCTGGCAGCTTCTGGGCACTCTCTTGGGCTCTAGTATTGAAAAATTAGATCCAAAACTCAGCCGATCGTGCATGCTTGACTGTAGTTATAGTTAATAGCCTTAAGAAGAGGAGATCTTACACTCAGTGTGTGCGCTGGGTGACCAAGAGCATCCTTCTTTACGGCCATGGAACTCGCAATGCCAGTGTGAGTCCTGCCGTCCCTGCCGCAGGCAGGGGTTCAGAGCGGTGCTCACACTGGAGATGTCCAACCAGGAGTGGAGAACTGGCAGCCCTCCTACCTGCAAGCTGACAGGAGGCGCTCAGACTCCTTTCCAAAATGAGAAACAACATTTGAATGTCTACACATCTAGATAGCTGCCTAGAAAACTTTACAAACAGGACAGAAGGAAAACATTTCAAGAAAAATAATCCCAAATAGTGTTACCCAGTGTGGAAGGCTAGGAGACACAGCAGTTCACACAGCTAAACAGGACGGGTGACTTCCACAGTGAAGGAAACAAGAAAAAAAGGAACACACAGAGATATATAGAGAGAGAGACAATATCACCCAGCCACAGTGCCAGCCGCCTCACGGACTGCCTCCGCCACGAGGTGAGAGCTATCACCGTACCGCCCCTTTTGAAAGGTGGAGAAACTCGTGCTCAGGGCGTGGAGTGTGACCAGGTTACCCAGGCAGCAAACTCCCGAGCTATGGTTCTAACTCAGATCCTCGGATTCCCCAGTTTGTCCTTTGCATCACCTGCAACATCTCACGAAAACTTCCCTGAGGCCCAGTGGCAGCCAGGGCACCTGCCCGTGAGAGCACACGTGCCCAGGCAGGGTGGGCTGTGGCAGGTGCAGTCGTCCAAGTACACCTGCACGCCCCAGAGATGCCCAGGTAACCCCACCAGGACCACCCGCATTGAATTGGACACACAGCCCCTCTGGCGTGACCGGGGGCCTGGCCGGGAGGACAAGCAATCTTCGGAAGCCTCTGAGGGTACTCAGACCTGCTGAATGTGTAATTCAAACATAATTCCAGCTGTGTGGAGAAGGAGCCCCATCCTCTAACCAAAGGTCGGCCATGGCCTGGCCAAGGGGGCAGAGGGAAGGGCTGTGCTGAGAGGGTGGGCCTTTGCCAACCTAAGGTTCTGCACAGGCCCATTTGGTCCTCAGGGCTGCACTCCGGGCTGTGCACTGTCGCCGTTCCTTTTATAGCTGAGAAGACTTGGGCAGAGGACAGTCGGGGAACTTGTCCAAGGCTGCACAGCAAAAAGGTCGGGGCCCCAGTGCAGTCTGAGAGGCTGAACATACAAACAGGCAATGGCCGGCCTGTCTATAAAAACTGAACTCTGGCCCACAGCCTGTAGCAACCAGCCCGGAAGCCAAGCCGTCGTCTGTGGGAACCAGCCGGAAGCCAGCCTGCTCTCCATCGGTCACACCGGGGGGAAGTCAGACCCCACCTCTGCCGCCCGGTAACAATCGGCCCCAGATGGCCAGGACGTGGTTAACAGGTCACAGCTGCCGCAGTTCTTGCCCTCACTTCCCAGTGAGGCCCAACCAAGAAAGCAAACAAGCTCCCCCAACCACTCACACGGGGGTCCCGTTCTAGTCTGCAGCCCCCAGCCCCCCAGGCCAGCAGCCTCCACGGGGCCCCTGCAGCCCCCCGTCCTGCCCGGAAGCTCCCCACCCCGTGCCTGCCTTGAGGCTCTGCCAAAACCCGAGTGACGTGGCTTCTCCCCAGCCTGTCCCTTCTCACCCGGGTGGTCTTTGCTTTTTGCCTCGGCTCAGGAGCACATTGGCCAAAATATCAATAAATTGGCCCAGCTTGGAAATACGGTACAGGTCTGCAACCGACACTGTAAGACGTGGAACATGACCTCGCGCTGTGCGGCGGGGCCAGGAGGGGGCTTGGAAATGCCCTGGCAGGTTTCCTGCCCCGTTTTCACCTGCCCTGAGGTTTGTGAGTTTTGCTTTTCAAAACCTTGTTCTTCACTCTTCACTCCCAATGTCCTTCTTGGCCACAGAACTTACTGTGTACAATGGTTTGTGTTTTTTTTAACTTGGAGCAATTGAGGGTGTCAGCGAAGGGTGAGAGGAGGAATTCCCTCTCAGGCACCAGGTGACCCATAAGGACATCACAGTATAACATCAGCAAGGCGCATTTCACTGAAATGAAGTTTTAAGCCCAATTTTGTGAACTGTGACCCTTTCCCACATTAGAGAACACAGATAAGCATTTGGGTAGTCAGATGAACAAACAGACAGACCAAGTGAACTTTTGCTTGTCTGCGTTAATGGAAAGATCGCTGCAGATAAGGCAAAACCACAAAGTACCCAAAGCTCATTTTAAGATCTTGAGTTATCCGTTTCAACTTTCCTTCCAACAGCCGTTTTAGGCATAGCTTGGGGGCGGGGCGGGGGGGGGGAAGACAAGGAAACTGAAATGCTGTCACCTGCTAAAGTGCTGCATACCTGTTCGTCCCCTCCTTCTGGAGGCCCAGATGCATGGTAGGGTAACAGCCCTGTGGACCAAACATTCACCATGTGGAGTCACATGTCCCTGCTTCAAATTTTGGCTGAGTAATTGAATTAATTAATTGCAGAAGTTAATTAATCACCCTCAGCTTCTTTCTGTGACCCTCCCTTCCTGGCTGTGGGCATCAGCCGGGCACAGGGTGGGCACTCGCCGAACCGCAGGGCTGTGACCAGTATCTCACGCCCGGGAGGCTGGGCAGTGCCCGCAAGCGGGGTTTTCATACACACAAAGACGTGAATGACGCCCTGTGCCCGCAGTCCCTGATCGCCAAAGCTGAACCCGTTAGACGGCCGTGGCCAGCAGTTGTGCATCTCCCCTGCCCGCCCTCACAGACCCCAGACGCTGCTCTCCTGAGCCTTCCCCAGGCCCCGCTGCTCTTGCCCTTGTCAGACCGAGCTCTGCTGTAGATGAGAAGGGCCAGGGAGCCGGTCGTATATCTCACCTCTGTCCCCACCCTCCGGAGGGGCTGCCCTGCAGCCGTGGGGCAGGAGGGCACGGGGCAGAGTGCTGGCTGGGCTCAGACGGCACACACCAAGCACACTGCTGTTCCAAGGAGCAGCCGATGCTCTGTAAACTGTTGGAGCTCCCCGAGTTCCAATGTCCAACCCTGAGTTGTTACTACACATTTAAAGATTTTTAAATCCCTGCCACAGGCTTCGCAGTCAGAGAGATGCAGTTTTGAGTCACGGTCTGCGTCCCCGCGTAGCAGACTTGCAAGCGTGCACAGCTCACCGTCCCCTTTGGACGGCCCTACCTGTCCCCACCTGACATGCCGCCACTATGGAAACAAACAACAGACACAAAGCTCATACTAATGAGAACTCACTAGATGTTAGTTGCTATTGTGGTTTTTATTTGCATCCTCATTATTATTGCGATGGTGATGATGATGATTAAAACCTCACATAATTAAGACCCGAAGTAAAGAGGGAAAAACGCACCGAGCCAACTCCCGGCCCCGGCCCTGTCATTGCCGTTACTGTCAGAGCCTCTCAGTGGCCCCGCATGCCTGTCCCAGGCAGCAGCACAGCACTGCCCAGAAAGGCCCATCTTTATCCAGCCAAGTGAGCCAGGGAAAGACGCGCCACGTGCTTGGACCCTGCGTCTCTGTCCCTAGCACATTCTGGAAGCAGATGCTGCCGCTTAGCGTCCCATGCCTGCAGTGCCGCCTCTGACACCTTCTTGATCTCTGCCCTCGCGCTCCAGGCCTGACGCTCCCTGAGCCGCTCGCTGTCTGGGCCCCCAGGCCTGTCTTGATCTTCCTCTCAGCTCATCCTTGTCCCCTCTGCCCCCTTCCTGGGTGTGGCCGTCCCCTCCAGGTGCTCAGCCCCTCTCCGGGAATGCTGCACCTGCTCTTTCCTTCTCCACTCGAGGGTGTCGTTGTTGGAGAACACGGGAGGCCAAAATCCAAATGTGGCAGGAGATGAATCCCCAGCTGGGAACACTGCCCGGAGAAAGCGGTGAGCCTCCGCCGCTCTGCCAGGCGGGAAGGGCCCCCACGACAGAGCCCACTTACGGCAGCAACAGCAAGCACGTGGAATAATAACGAGCCCACTGTAGTCACATACTAACTGTGCTGCAGGCACTCGCCGGAGCACTTTGCACAAATCGTTTTCTGTGCCCCTGGTAGAGGCTGACATGCCCCCTGGGCCCTGGTGCTCCAAGGAGGCTCGCAAACCAGCCCCTGGAAACAGTCTCTGCAGCAAGGCCGAGGCTGTTTTCCTGCAGGCCAGAGAGGAAAGGGGCAAGAACCTCGCTGTGGGGTCAGCAGGCCAAGACTCCAGCCCTGGGGTTAGCACCAACCCTCTGAGGGGCCCTGGGCGTGTCACCCAGTCTCATTGCAAACATGAAACGGGGCTGGACCATCGCTAGGTTTTTTTAAGGCTTCTGGGTCTTTAGAAACTTACACTTTTACACTGAGAGACCTTCGCCTAGTTGGACATCAACATCTTCCCATGAAGGAGGAACAGGTCCAGCGTCAGCATAATTACCTGCAAATGCTATTTCGCACGTCTGGCTCAGCTGGGTAAAGTACCGAGGGTGTTGGAAACCAAGGCTTCTCGCTGCTGTGCCCAATTCCGCCCCTCCGGAATGTAGAATTGTTCTTCCCATCTCTCTGAGCTTACTCACGGCTGCGGGACGTGTAATGAAATGTGAGCAGAAGGAGCGCGCGTTTCTCCTATACAGATGCCTTTGAGAATGAAACCTGATTCACCATCCCCTCGCCGGGTGATGTTCTGGAGCCCTGCACACCAGGAGACGAACGAAGGAGCAAGACATACGCCTCTCAGAGTCCGGGGCTGCTTGTCACTGCAGCATCCCGCAGACTGCCCTGCCTGGTACACTGAGCTCCTGCCACGTGCCAGGCCCAGTTCCGGGCTCAGAAGTTGCGGCTGCTGAGGGCAGCTGCTGTCGACGAGAACGCCCTCCGACCCAGGCCTGCCTGAAGAGAGAGCCAACCGAGATCGACACCTGGGTTCTTTCCTGAAGACAGCTGAGAAGCTAAAAGGGACAGGAAGGGACCTCCTGAGACAATGGATGGTGGAGCTCTGTGGCGGGGACACGTCGGCACCCTCTCCACGCCACGCCGCACAGCCAGCGAACTGTCCGTCAAAAGGGCTGTCCCTGTGAGAGACACCACCCGCACCGGCCAGCCGTGCAACTTCACAGGGGAAGTAGGAGGGGAGGGTGCCGTGTGGCCACACAGAGCAGACCTCGGTGCACGCGCGGTGCGAACAGGGCTGGCCACCCGCGCGCAGCGTCGAGCAGCTGCTCTCTGTGTATTCAGTAAAGCCTCCTCGCTGCGTCACGGTTTGGCTTGTCAAGGCTGCAATTCCGAGTCTGGGCCATGACTCGGGGCACCGTGATGCAAACTAAGGAAAGTGACAGCCACAGCTGCCAGCAGCCTCGCGACTGCCATCTCCCCAGCGTGCACTAGCTCGAGAGCCCTTCACGCTCACGTTCCACATAGACCGTCAGTCTCCAGGAAGGCCCAGCCTCCAGCCACGCTCTTGAGACGACAACGACAAGGCAGCAGTTAAACAACGACCACTCTGCATTCTGCAGTGAAAATTAGAAATGCACAGTCCTTCTAAATTCAATTTCTAATTACTGCACTATATACAACCCAGAATGAGGGTGAATTGATAGAATATGCAAATGAAGCAACAATTCATAGAATATATTAAAATTTCCATTTAAACTGTTAGTTAAGCTGTGCACATTTGTAAATGTAAACATTAACCCTCAGGAAAAATATTTTTGAAACTACAGCGTAATTGGAAACCCCACGGCCATACATAACAGAAAGGGATCGTTACGCACAAGGCACCCTCATCACTATAAATAAAGGAACACGTCCGCAGAGTTGCTGCCTCTCTCAGCTACTCCCAGGGCACTTCCCCGACTCTACGAAGTCACTTCTCCATTCTCTCCTCTATGGCGGGCACTGTGCGAGCATCCTGCCCTGACCAGAGGCTGTGCTCTCGAGGACAAGAACCGCGCCTGTCCCTCTGGCATCCCTCATGTCACCTGCCTTCGCGCCAGAGGTGCCTGCTGAGGACTCTTGAATTGATTGACATCGGAGGCCATGGAAGGTAACTGAATTTAATTAAATTGAATGGAATTAAATGGTACATGGTGTTGTGATATCTGTAGGTTTCCCTCTTGGAAGCTAAACAAAGATGTCCAAATGTCCTCTCTTCTGCCTATACCCAGATGAAATGCCATAGGCCAACATGCAGAGCTGAGATTAGAAGACGTCTGAGTTGGAATAATCCACAAACTAAATAAACAAGGTTGCCACAGGTTACTAACCCCTTCCCCTCTAGGAAGGTATCTGAACCCCTCTCCATGGAGAGAAAGCGCCCCCGGATTGTCCAGCCCAGCCCCCACCATGAGCACTCCCTGGGCCCTGCGTGGGGCGCTCTCTGCTAACATGAAGCCAAAAGATGGGGACTCTGGATCTTCAAAACAGCCACCGTTACCCGTTATCCTCATCAGCCTCTCCAAAGAATCACAGTAGAATTGAGGTTGAGGGAAAGTTGGCTTTCATGAAACGTATACTTAGGTGTTTTTTATCTGACAATGAAAAACACAGAACTCATCCATTGTCTTTGCCCAGTTTTGCCCACACTGCTGGGAAGCTTAGAGCAAGATACAGTGTTGAAGAGCAGTAGACACCCTTCGATCTCCAGTTCGTGATTGGGTATCGCCAACACTCTTCTACTCGGTCTCTTATTTTTCCTTTTTTTTACCATATTCTCTTCTAGTTCTTTTTGAAAGTATTAAAGCAATAAATAATAAAATCAATGAAAAAATCAAAATATCTGAATTATATTAAAACTGCTCCACAAGAAGAGCTGTGCTATGTATCCCATGCTCTAATAAATTCCATATTTCCTCCATATCATGTCAAGATACATAAACATATGTAACAAATACTGGGAAAATAAGATTACAATTCAAGATTGAGAAAAGACAAATGGTTTGGAAAACAGCAATAGTGATTTTCCCAAACACCAATGAATGAATGGTCTATAACTAGGGACCACATCCCCATGACCATCGGAGACTCTAATTGCCTCTCCAAGAAACTAATCAATTAATTGGAGAGGGAGGAGGAGGAAGAAGGAAATTACCACAACATTAATACGCACCATGTTCCAAGTGATGTTCTATGCAATATTCTACATACAGCAGCACTATGGGATAGGAATCATTATTCTTATTTTATGGATGAGACTCATTTTGGTGAAGCATGGAAATAAGTAATTTGGCCAATATCACACAGTTGTAAGAAGTCATAAACGACCCAACCAATGTTAAGTCCCAAGTTTTTTTTCTCCAGAAGGTACTGCAGTATCCAGTAAAAAGTCCATAATACTTTCCAACGTTCTGCGGGCTTCACATTTATTACATTTCTCCTCCCACTAACTGTAGACTGTACTTAGAATAGAATCTGCCCATTTTGGAAGTGAAGAATCTGAAGCCAAGAGGTGTAAGCGCCCGGCTGCGTCACATTCATGTTCTGATATTGCACACCAGAACCACGCTCTGGGCCTCTTTGCCTTGAGGGCTACTTTGTTACTCAGCTTCCCTTGCCCAGCCCTGCAGACAAGCAAGAACTTGTGCCTTAAAAGCTCACCTTCCTTCCTGCTGCTTATTCCAGGAGAGGATGGAGTTGAATGTGTCTATTTGCACATGATCTTAACAAGAGCATTCATGTGTGATTTGATGCCTCTTCCCTCCTCTCTAGACTTAGCAGAATATTACATTTCAAAGGTTTGGATAAGTCTTTGGTGATAAATCCAGAAATGTGTCCTGTCCCCTAGATGCAATTACAATGCTTCCAGCTGTGTGCCAACCTCCTCATCCTTGTGAAAAATACCTTCCTCCTGACCACTTTTCAAGACAGCAAAGTCAAGAACATACCTAAATTCCTGGAAGGAGAAGGTTAACTGGAAGTCTGGTGGCCTCCAAGAAGCAATTAAGATTCAAGCATAAAGTTTGAGCTGATACTGTGCCAGTTCAACCCTGCCTTTGCCCAGACCAGGAACATCCAGGGCTGCCCAGCCTCCATGGAGACCGACACATTTCCAATGATGGTGATGATGAATTTCCAGCTGCATAAACACTACTGGCACTTCCTAAATTGATACTAACAGAAACCCTCAGGCAATCAATATGCAGAGGGTAAACCTTCCCCGAGCAGTTTCTGCCTCAAATGGCAGTGCCCCTCTAAGCTTCTAACAAACTCAGATATTCACAAATGCTCCTTCCACACGTGCTGATGTGTGGGATTACCCTCGGCACACATGTATTATTCACGTAGGTAACCACGCTCAACCTCCCTAGCCTGCCACTCATCACAGATCTGGGCTGCAGAGTTATAAACTGAGCAGGCTAGTTTTGCTTTGTCTTTGATTTTTTTAAGTTTAACTGATCACCAAGGTAGTTCTAATAAGTCTAATTCCAATTCGTGGGGTGGGAAGCAGGGATTTGTAGTGTTAGTGAAGCAAGGGGAAGATAAGAGACCCTTCCACTAGCACAGTGCCCAGCACACAGTAGGTGCTGAAGAAATGCTTTGAGGAACAAAGCCACATGCCTACTGCAGAGGGAAGTTACGGGCTCCCTACAGCTGATACTCAGGTCCAGCTCTGTGTGGCACCAAAGGCCCGCACCTTGAGTCACCGGCAGTTGTTGACTGCAGAACCGTCCCCCTTAGAGACCACCAGGTTGAGCCCACGTTCCCAGGGGATCAGGAACCAGCGGGGTCAAGCCTGGTTTTGCTGCGTAACTAGCCGAGGGATTCTGCTCCAGCCAGTTAACCTCTCTCCGTGCCGCAGTTTCCCTACCTGGAAGTTGGGGATAACTCGGAGCACCTCACGGAACTGTAGCGGGGACTGGATGAAACCACGACAATGACGGACTTCACACAGGTCCGCTCAGAGACAGGATTCGGCTGGCGGTAGCCGTGGTCACTCTACAGTCTGGAACGCGTTTGCCGCAGGAAACGTAAGCGGATCTTTTTCTCTCCCTGTGCAGGGCAGGATGCCAGGACCCGGTGCAGATCGAGGAGGGTCCCACAGGAGGTGGCAGGAAGGAGGGCGTGACCAGGGCCTGACCGGCGGAGCTCTTTGTGTTTTCCCCACGTCTCTCTCACACCGCTGGTCTCACATCGTAGGGAAAGGTTACGAACAGCCTCCCACTGCAAGGTTTTTTGGCTCCCACAGGGTGTTGGAGGAAGAGTAAAAAGCTTCAAAAAGGGACCAAATTGGATAAATTCGGCTTCCAATCTTAAGATGGCCATTTCCTAGGTCCTCTCGTTGCATTGGTGAAATCGCAAATGTGGATGAGTCGGTCAATTACGCACCTCTAGGCGTGAGGAGCTGACGGAGGAATTCCAGCCACCTGGCCCAGCCCACAGGAGAGTGGTGTAAACACACGGCAAACTGTGTTGGACCCACACTGCAAAGGGAAGAGCAGAGGAATGTGATGCTCCCTAGATATCCATTCCACCAACTCATACTTTAACCCCAGGAAGGAGGAAAATCTAAGAAGTTTTAAGGTTGAACTTGGTACTCCCGGGCAACCCTGCTCAAGGTGGAGGACGCTGAGGATCAGAGGTGTTGAGTGTCATCTTCAGGGACACACAGATCACAAACGAGGAGGTGGCATTTGAGTTCCACTCTGCGGCTCTCACTGCACCAACAGGTAACAGTGATTCCTGGTCCAGGGACACTCAAGGCAGCAGTAACCAGGACCCGCGAGCCTGACAAGGTGAGGGCTTATTCTAAGCACCTGTGATAGCTTCATATTAAAGTTATATATGAAACCTAACAGTCTTGTGCAAACGAATGTTCATACCAGTGTTCCTGTTTCCAAAATAAATCACAAAATAAAAACTCTTATTTGTGTTAGCAAAGAAAACCTTTTTAGAAGGATAAAAGGGAGATGATAGAAGATCTAAATTCCACCAAGGAGAAAATATCCTGAGCTGAATAACTTAGGAGTCACCCTTCCCCCCGCCCCGCCCCGAGAAACAGGTTACTGATGAGAAACAGGCTGGAAATCACTGCACCTGGACCGGCTTCTGGGCTTTTGTCCTGGCAGGTGGGGGCGGGGATGGGTGGCCCGTCAGTGGGTAAACAGTGACATCTAGTGGCTCATTAAATAACCAGCTATGCATTTTTCCAATTCTAGCCACAAAGGGAAAAAACGTGTTTTTTAAATAACAAAAAATAGTATGTGTTTTATTATTCAACAGATATTTACCAAATAAGGCATTTCATTCCACCCGTCAAATCACATAAATATCCCCCACCAAAACCAACTCCTAAGAAAGAAAATCTGGAGTCTTGGATCCTCTTTCAAAGGCTCAAAGTGACCTAGCAGAGGGGTCTGCAAATTGCAAAGGAAATGAAGGGCTGTCACCCTGGTTCACACACAAATCAGGGCCCCCGGGACTGGCCGCACTTAAACCTCAACAGGTGGGTCTCCCAGGGCCCGTCAGGGTGTGGCTTTGTGTGAGCTGATTCCAGCAACAGCTGCGTGCACACTGCAGGCGTGGATCCCAGCACAGCAGAGAGCGGACGTCCCTGGCTTTCTTTGACTATTCTCCATAAATTGGTTGAGCCGTGCTATCTCTTATTTTTATGATGAGTAAATCGTGGCTCTTACAACTCCTTTATAGCTAGATTTGGGGAAATAAAACAAGCCATGGAAGAACGATGGCTGAAAGAGTTGGTTTTCTATCACAGGCAGTGGGCGACCTTGGAACCCTCGGGCAAGTTGTTAACGTCACTGAGCATGAGTGACCTCGCTTTCAAACAGGGTCATTTTCCTCACCCCATAAGTCTGTCCCGAGGACCAAACGGAACCTTTCCTTTCTCCCGTTCCGGAGTGACGGAGCAACCTCCCTGAACCGAGCCCGGTGCTGGCCCAGCCACGGTCAAGAACCGATGCTCCCCACGCCCCGTCCCCAGCTCACTCTGCAGCTAGGAGGTGACACCAGGGTCCCCTTTAAGACGTCCTCCAATTCAATCGGTTATGCCTCTGCGGGAGTCCCGCCTTCCGTCGCAGACCAGGGCGGGAGAGCCTGCGGCTCCCTGCACTCCCCATCCAGAGGAGGCGGCCCGCATTCCACCGGTATCGGCATAAATGGTGCCTGTGTGGAGACATTAAATCACAGAGTGCTGTGGTTCCTGGATTCTACTTATGAATTTGGTCTTGAAACGAACTTCATTATTTTATTCTAAATCAGATTCTTTAAATCTGGGAGTGGCTTGGCTCAAAATTATAGTACCTACAACTATTCCAAACCGGATTCTTTAATTGCTTCATTCAAACCAGTAGCTGATTCAAAACAAAACAAAATATATTCTTTTCTCTGATTTAATTACTCAGCGGGTGAACCAAATTCACTTTGGGAATGAGTTTAGGGCATTTGCAACACATGGGAATATCCGCTCGCCAAACCGAGCCTGCACCTCTCACGGCAGAAGTGAACATATTACTTGTTCAGATTGGGAGATGCAGGGACCACAAAAGGTTTAATATGTCCTCACTGCTGACTAAATAAAAACGTGTGTGAGCTATTAAAAACTCCATGTTAAAACAATAAATAACAAATGATCAGAGTTCACATCCACAGTTGTTGGATTTCAACCAACACCTCTCAGCTACACCTGTGTAGTGGCCACGCTATTCAAAAGCAGTTCTTTATGTAAGATGAGATGCGTTATAGATTCGTGTTATGTATTATTTCACCGCAGTAAGAAAATCCACTAAGGCCTTTACATATTCAGTAATAAAATTTACAGAAAAGGGTTCTCTATTTAGCCAGTTAACCAAAAATCAGGTGTATGAGAATACACCATCTGTGAGCATTTTAGGGAATCGGAGTATTTCCACTTTGTGTTTTTCTTTGTGAGCTCTCAAGAAAATACACAGGGAATATTCTTGAAACCATGATACTTCTCTTCTGGAAGAAAAAAAACACCATTCATGGGAATCTATGAATCTGTTTAATATGATTCCACAGCAAACCCTGGCGCAGTAGCTGCAGAGACAGCAGCTGTGTGATCAGCTTCCACTCAGATTCCAAAACACAAGCCATGGTAACGCCTCACGTCTGCACACCTGCAGTTCAGAACGCTCGTTCCTTCAGTCGATCTCCAGCCATCCCTAAAGCAACCTGCGAGACAGACATGGGAACATATTATTAGCTCCATTTTTCAGATGAGGAAACAGAGGCCCAGCGCATCATGAGGCCAAGTGGGGAACCTTGCACGGTCCTCTGGGGTCTGAACAACACAGTCATTGGGTATTTAAACAATTTTACCTTAAAGATGGAAACAGCAACGTGTGCTGAATGAGAGTGCGCCAGCCCGCGGGGGGGGGGGGGGGTGTGGACGGGTCCACTGCCTGTGGGCGCAGCTGGGCAAGCAGCCCTGTGGCCTTCGGGTTGGGAGAGCGAGCTGGAGAATCTCACTCGTGTCCCATTAGGGTGCTTGTGATCAGAGCCGGGGAGACCAGAGGGGTGTCGGGGAAGCCGAGAAGGAGACAGGAGCCAGTTGGCAATGGAAGTCGGAACAGGGAGGGCCCAGGGCGGGGAAGGGGGGGTGGGAGGGGCTGGTTTTCCCACGATGCTGGACATGCGGCAGGACGTGGGGACAGCCCATCGTGCCAGGGTTGCATGGGAGCCCCCGGAAGACAGAGCTCAGGGGAGCTGGAGAGCCCTCCAGCCAGCATGGTCAGAAGACATCCCAGGAGGAGGAGCAAAAACATGCCCCAAACCCAGGCGCCTTCCCGGATTGAGGGAAGTGGGGACTCGGGACTGAGAAAGGTTGGCTCAGTCTTTCATCCTTTCATCCGGCCTTTCCTAAGGGTCCACGGAATCCTAATGCTCTCTCGTTTTTTTTACCATTTCAGGTTTTGCATTAATTTCAACCTGCTCGAGACATTAAAGCACTAGAGAGGTGAAAAATTCTTGAAGGATTCTTTTCAAATCCCACACTGCCAAGGCTCCCTGCTGGTTTTTCCACATTCATATTTAATCAAAAGCACGCCAGTGCCTAACTCAAAGCAGTTAGCGCACCAAGCCCCTGCCACCCGCCTTCAGCGGGGCCCTCCGAGCGCTGGGCAGGTTGAGCTCAGCCAACCCGGCAGGCTGGGAACGTCAGGACCGAGAGCCGAGTGACTGTCCACTCCGACAGTCCTCTGTAGCTGGATACAACCACGTAACGGGTGTGGGTCATTGTCTGTGATCTACGAAAAGCAAGAAGAGAATCTCTCTTCCCTCTTTCCTTACTGTTTTCATCTAATGGACCAAAAGCCCCCAGAAGTGCAGTAAAATTCCTCTCTAGTCAGTGGGTGAAAATATATTTTTTTAATGTGAGAACTATCAAAAGTGAAGAAGAATGGGCAGGAGTAACGTCCATTTAAGAAACAGTAACACGCTGTATATTTAAAAAAAAAAAGAAAAAAAGAAAAGTAACAGGGACAAAAGAAGGGAAGATGGAACAGATGGATGAGCCCATCCGATTTCACTTTCCAGGGAGGAAATTCGTTAGTATAGTAATTCAGCTTGTTAATTATGAATGGGGTCTATTTAATTCCCCAAATGTACTACTGATTTCCTGTACAGTGTTAATATGTGTTTCTGAGTTGAACAGGTCCATGAGTCCCTTCCGGTACTTTGGCGAGAGTTGTGCAAACCACTCTCCCGGAGGGACACCAGCCCGGGGCCACCACCCCTCGGGGTCTGCCCAGAAAGCCTGCTCCGCCGAGGTCGGAGACGTCCACGATTTCCAGTGGACACGCACAGCTCTTTGATAGGACATTTCAAAATGGTGAATGTGCACAATTTTTAAATTATCATGAATTGTTGTCCCAAGGATTAAGTGAGTAAAAGCAGTCTCCTGCATTTTTATAATAAACCCAGGGAGTTAAGAAATAACTTCTGGCCCAACTCTACAAAACAGAATTTAGAAATTAAAGGGGGAAGTCCTAAGACAGCATTTCTGAATTTTCAGTAATAAAGTTGTTCTGTGGTTTCATAGGGAAAACAAATGTTTTCTGTAAATTCAGTTGCCATCTGTTTAGAACATAAGTCCTTAGTGGATGAGTCTGTGTTTTGTTTTATATATATATACATATATATATATATAACAAATATATATGGACTTCAGCATATATATATATATATATATATATATATACACACACATGTATGCAGTAGTTCCTAGAACAGCACTAACACCTCCAACCTGCTTGTCGATAGATAAGAAACTACAATTCCAAATGACAAAACACTCACGACCAAATCGGGTTTTCTGGTATAGGAAGAGCCATGTTTCTTTCGAGGGCCTGTTTGTGTTGTCTCATGCTATATAATGAATCAACACCTTAAAACATATTGTTAACTTTAAAAAAGCAACAGTACTGACATGCAAACCTGCGAATATATCTGTGCTTTCAACCCAATTAGCTCTTTGGGAAAACTAATACAGTCTCAGCTGGGAATTTTACATTTGTGTATGAAGGCAAAGAAAGAAGGGAGTTCCAGAAGAAGGAAAATGATAGAAATATTTTATACCTTTTCAAACTAACAGTGCAATTGTTTTTGCAGAGTAACAAGAAAAACAATGCTTCAGTGAGTTTCATGTGGGTTCTAACTCCACGCTCACAAGAGAGGCGGGGGGGGGCGTAATAATTTTTAATATCATTATATTTACATCTATAATGAGTAATGCTGATTTTATTTTTGGATCGTATGTACAAAATCAATGAGAGGAAATACGAAAAGTCATAAAATATGCCCATTGACAGGGATTTTAAAGACATGCCTCTTAACGAGGGGAAATATTCCACGGAACTCAGAACGGTCTGCAGAGGGAGAATGTGCCGGCGGGGAGAGGAAAACCTGGGAGGCCACGGCCCAGCTCTGCGGCCGAGGTGGTCCGGTCACTTCCGCGCTCTGATTCCCAATTTCCTGCTGTGTAAAATCTGATCGGATGATCCGAACACTCCCTCCCAGCTCCGAAGAGGCAACTCCCACAGAGAGTAAGGCGCACCCCCACGCTGGCGCTGAGGAAGATCCGCACAGATGCACGTTCCCGCTTCCCCGCGTCTTACATTCATCTCCATCTGATTATCAAGTTGCAGACTGGACTAGCGCCAAACGGCAGCTTCTGTTACAAAATCTCTCTCCCATCTAGTTCCCACAAGGGAGGAAGGTTCCGGAAGACTGAGAGTGGCCTCGTCATCCTCTCTGAAAGAAATGTGGCAAAGACGAGCCTGTGGTCCCAGTGGCAACTCCCAGCCCCAGCAGGTGCTGCAGCCGGTGTCCCTGAGGTGGAGGCACAGATTCCAGACTGACCAAGGCTAATTCGCCTCGTACAGGAAAAGGAAAAATAATCTCTCTTCCCAGCCAGAGAGTGTCTGTTACCCCGGGAGACACTTGCACAGGGGCCGGGATGGAGTCGGAGCATCTCCTCGGCACTGCTGGGAAAGCCCTGGGACATTCCGAGAGAGAACCTCGATGTGAGGCACAGCTCGTGTCTGGGGGGGACCGTCCTGAGAAAGGGGCTGCCCTGCTGTTGACACAGGCGGGAGAAAATTGTTCATGCATCTCTCGTGGCCAAGTGAATTTTCAAACGGCCTGTCAGAGTAAATGATCAGTCTCCAGCCCCCGGGACAGGAGGGAGGTAGGACGTGCTCCCTCTCCCTAAGGGCACGACCTCTCCTCTCAAATCCCGTTGACTCCCTCAGGCCTATGGTCATGCCTTGTTCCAAGGGAACCTGGGAAAGGCAGTCTTTAGCTCGTACCTGGTTTCTTGGATGCAATTCTGGAATATTCCACAACATAGGAAGGGGAGAGTGAACATCAGCGACATCCAACCAGACCTGCTGTGCAACCGTATCAGGACGTGAACCCCTCCCAGTGATTGGGACGCTGAATGCCGGGTTCTCTTTCAGACCTGACCTCTTGTCGGCTCCAGGGTCTCCCCAGAGTGGATCGACGTTGCGATGTCACTGAACTGATTCACCATCATGAGCGCCATTTCTCTAGCATGTGAGATGCAACGATCGCGATGTAATAACAGCGGCCACACCTACCGAGCACAGTCAGGCTGGGGCTCACCGCCCTCGCCCGAGGGCACCCGCGTGACCCACTCACAGTGCGCGGGGAGGAGGCCTCCCTACCCACCCAGCCCGCCCTGAGCTGCACCTGCTGCGGCCCCACCTCTGTCCCACCTCTGTCCCTGGAAAACAAAATCCTCCTCAACCGTTCCCAGAGCCTGGCCGAGCTGAGCAGCCGCTTGTTCCACCCCATAGCATCCTCTTTCCGGACATTCCGGTTAAACCCTCCGCATGGCTCTTCTGCAAAGAAGCCCACGTTTGTGGATTGCGGGTCTATCCCCAGGGTCTTGATGTCAGCTGAGCTACAGCAGCAAGAGATTTGAGTGCCTCACTGAAAATACTTCACTGAATACCACCAGTTAATGACATGGAATTGTTTTTAAATATGATTTTCTTTAAATCGATCCTCGAATTTTCCTGGTTTTCAAACATCAGTGTTTACATTAATTTAATGTCAGTTAATCGGCAACTCAGATTAGTAGGTCTGGGGTAGAACTGAGAAATGTGCCTTTTCCACAAGAGCTGCGACGATTCCAAACGTGGACCTCACGTCACGCTTTCTGAATCACTGTTGTACTGGCACGTGGGTTCCTTAGACACTGGTGGGAACGGTACCAAAGTGTGCTCTCAAAACTTTTGCCTTGGAATGACATGAAAGTCGTTGAAGGGAAGGGAAGTTTTGGTCTCACATTTTTTTCTCCCCCCTTGGAAAAAAATGTAATAGAATATCAACCACTGACCGAGGCTCACTACGTGCCAGCAGCCGTGAGAGGCGTCTTTAGACGTTTCATTCCCACGGCAACCCCTTGGCACAGACACTGCCGTCCCCACGCTGCAGACGAGAAAACTGAAGCCGGGAAAGGCACGCTCCAGCTCGCGCAGCTCGAGAGTGGCAGAGGGAGGGTTCTGTTATAATTTTTCTCTTGGAAATCCAAAGATTAAATATTAATACGTTATTTCTCTATCTACTTTCCATTCTGTTGCTAAACTTCATTCTTGTTAAAGGACATGTTTCTTCATGACTAGCAGACCACACAGTCTGTTCCTTCTCCGTCAGAAAGATGAAAAGGAAGCAGAGAAACGTTTGTCTCAGCTGGAGGAGGGAAAGGAAACACCACACGCGGTGCACCGAGAGTGCAGCCTTGCAAAGGCGTTTAGGGACAAGTGTGCGGTTTGGGGCTTGGCAGCCCCAACGCTGTCTCGTCAGCGGCATTGAGAACCCTGTGAGACGCGTCTCAGGGCGACCAGACACTGTGATTTGGTCGTGCACGCCAGAGTAGATGTGAATGCGATAAAACTAGATTAGGGCAATTTTCAGCAGCTCCTACCTGGGAACGGGCTAAGGTTTCCCAGCTTGTCAACCCCTCGTGGAAACGAATGCATCAGGGTATGTGAACTCTGCAGAAAAAAATTAGAAAAAAGAAAACTGAATGTATCTGGAAACAAAGTGTATTAAAGCCTCCGGAGATGGGAAGAAAAATCTCACCTAAAATTAAAGATTGCCCATCGGTCACCTGGAAAAGTGCTGTGAGGAAGCATCCGAGAGGGACGGTCACCACGGCACACAGACGCCACACCTTGTGTCGATGGAGCAAAGGTCGGAAAAAGTGCACCAGCCTCAACTCCACGCTGAGAGACGGCGTCTCCCGGGACCGACTCCAGAGCATCCTCTTCCAGAGCCATCATCGTGTGTCTCTGCCACCTGGCACGCAGGACCAGTGGCATTCCTTTGCTTCTTTGCAAACGACCTTAACAGCTGGCCTTGGTAACCCGTTGCCCCGTGAGAATCGCAGGCTGTGAGCAAGAGAAGAGAAAGGGCCCGGCGGCCGGCAAAGGCAAAGGCAGGCGCCGCCGGGCTCCGCTCAGGCTTCTCAGCCGTGGGGCAAATTGAAAGTTACAGTGTTTGAATGGCCACTACTAATGGTTTTTGAAAACCCAAACTAATATGTAAAATTAGAAATACATAGAGGCCTTGGTTTTAAAGTTGGTTTTAAGTGTCAAAATGGAAGTCTATGCCGACATGTCTCCCTGCGTCCCGCCTCTCGTCGGAGTCCTCGTAGCATCTATGTTTTACTTGCACGTTCATATTTCACACTCTTTTTAGATGCGACTCATGTCTTACCGTGAAGGTGAATTTCCAAATAGTGAACAGGTTTAAGTATTTTTTGCTATGGAACTCAATCCCTTCTTATTTCATCCTGGTGGGGAGCTTTCCAAAGTAGCCTAACTTTAGTTTCAACCACAAACACTTTCTAGACCTACGATTTTTGTAGAACTATGTAGGATACCACACAAAGAAATGCAAAGCTGGCAAAGCCCTGACCTCCAGGAATTTAGACTCGACATTGTCTTTGTTTCCACTATAACTATTATATGACCTAACCGGGCAAAGAAGACATCACCACAAAGAAAGAAAACGAGAGACGGCAGTGTTTACGTGCCAAGTGAATGGTGCTGCTGCCCAGATCTCTGCGATTTAGAAAAGGAAACTGCAGGGCTGGAGCTGGCTGGGAGAACTACTGCCGCTTGGAATATCCTCCGCGCCTCCTGCCTCAGCCCTGCCCCTAGTTCCCCGCCGTGGCGTTCAGCCAGCGTTCCGACGCTTCTCCAAGTGTGCCGTTCGCTGTCCTCTATGTCTGCAGACACGGCCGCTCACTGGCCTGACCTGCAAGGCCCTCACGACTGTCCCCGCAGCCCCCAACACCCGCCCGCCGTGAGCGTCTGTGTTTCTGCTCACGCCCTTCCCCGGGCCTGACCGCTCTTCCTCACCCGGCTCCTCCTCGTGAGCCCCTCTTCCCCCAAGAACTCTGGTAAGCATCGCCCCTCCCTGAAACCTTCCCTGGCCTTCCCTGGGTCAGCCCCACGCCACGGACACTCTACCCATGCGAACCGGAGTGACTGTGTCTGCCTCCCCTTCCGACCTGCAGCGGGGTGTGTCTCCCAGACAACCAGCACAGCTGGCCCGTGACAGAGGTTCCAGGCGTTCAGAAAGGTTTCTTGAATGAATTCTGGCCAAAGAGGAATCTGGAAAAGCTCTGGAAGCTGTAAAATGCTGAGAGAGAAGGCAGGACGTCCAACCGACGGACCGGCCTGAGTGCTGGAATCGCTTCCTCCCAGCGCTCGGGTGGGCGCGACTGACAGGGCCGGGAAGTGAGAGACGCGCTAGAAAGATCCTGTGGAGTCCAACTCTGAAAACCCTCTCGGGCCAAGCGAAGGAACAGGAACATCGTTATTTGTGCACGATCCCCACTGAAGTTTGCGAGCAGGGGTGTGGCGTGAGAAATACACTCCCAGAAAGATGCAAGCGGCCGATAGCTCACGGGTGGCAGCGGGTGGGCGCTACGGCAACAAGCCGCCGAGACGAGACGGGACGAGGCTGGAACCTGGGACGAGAGGTTGCAGGAAATTATAACAGAAGACCTGGTTTTTGCCTTGGGGACAATATTTCAGCAAACTATCTTCTCTGTACTCTGAGGACGCCCTCCTATTGTCTATGGTAAAATGTCAGTGACAAGACCAACATAAAGCCTGTCTTGAACAAAAGGGGAAAAAATACTTACAATAAAATACGGCTCTCCCCATCTGAGCACGATGCCCATTGCTGACTCATTGTTGGAGAGTTTAATTTAATTTTCTTTCCAGAGTCGTCAACTCATTTCCTTATTAGCCAGCCCTCTGGATGTACTACGGAAATGCACGCATGTCCATATCGAACAACCTGGTTGCAGCAAGGATGATGTTGGGATACATGCTCTTTGTTTAGAAAAAAGATGCAGGGGCAGCCCATGAGCACGTTTGTTCCGGGAGGCGGTGCTATAAACTACGCGTAATAGACCGCACTGACATGTGCCAGGCTCGGACACGGTGTCAGGAAGGCAATTTTTCCAATGCAGAGTAATCATGATGAGCCCGTGGCTGGATCCAGAAAGCTAAAATGGAAACATCAAATTTATGTAGTGTATTTAAGGTCCTTCATAACAGAAATTACTTAGTGTCAGGTACCATTTATCATAAGAGCACATATTTAGAAAACTTTTAAAATGCATATTGCTTACCTGATAGACTGACTGCGATAGCTCTTGTGAAATTACTGTAGTCCATCATGTGCAAATGGAGGTTGGTTCTCTTGAAAAAAGAAAATGTATATTACGTATCCAGTGGAGCAAAACAGCCTCTCTGAGTCCTCCGGGTCTATTACGTGAGTCCCTGTAAATCAGCATTTAGCCTGAGCTCTTTGCAAGGCGGGCGACGACTGCGCCATGGAAATGCGATGAGCAGAATGTATCGGCCTCTGACATAATGGGCAATGGTTCAGTAGCGCTTCGCTCTGTATTGCAGCGTTACCACGACAGGAGCCCAACCTGCCACTCTAATCTTGCTCTTCAGAACGTCCCCTAAGTGGAAGAGATCAAGCCACCAATGTTGGCACCGTTTGCCTGGCAACACCAAAGGCCGTGGGACGCCTGCGGAGGGGATGGCAGGGACAGGGAGGCCCCTCTCTGGAATCTGGTCTTTGGGGAGACCCTACCTGAGGGTTTTCTCTGTGTGCACGTGGCTTCTGTGGCTTCGGGGAGGAGGAGGGGTTTTTGTTGTTGTTTTGCTTCATTCCTTGGGCTCAGGGCAGTGGCCTAGGACCACGGGGCCTGGGCCCCCATTCTGCCCAGGAAGGGCAGACAGCTTTGCCGAGGGACCAAGCCTCAGCCCGGTTTAATAACACTATTGCTTAATTGTTATAATAGCTTCCATGCTTAACGAAGGGAAAAAAGGCACAAATGAAAGATTTTGGAAATCGAAATGATCATCTTAATGGACCATTCTGCCTGCCTCTAGCTGGTTCTGTGCAACCTACAGTCAAGAAACCGAAAATCTCACCTTTTTCCTCTCAGTCCTCCATTTGAGGAATTCAGGGTTACTTTGCAGGAGAAGTTAAATAACAAAATCTGGAATGCTATTCCTGGGCCTGGTTCGTTGTGAATGCCAATATAACGCAGGTACGATATGCATTATTGCTAGAAATTGTAATTTGCTAACAAAAGAAAAATGTAGCCTCATATAATAAGCCTGGTGTAATAAACAGAAGCCTGTTTCTGTCAGAAATTATCACGAACAGGTGTTCACGTCTCAAGTCTTGTGCTGACATGGTAGCCCTCGGGGTGCGGGCAGGGGAGGGACTCAGGAGAGGTGGGGCTGGTGGTGTGGGTTCTGCAGACGTAACTGGTCACCGGGCCTCACTCACCCTGGTGGGCGGTGGGTGGCGCCACCTTTTTCCTGCAAAAGGACAGGTGTCGAGTAACCTCTTGCTAGGCAGAGCTCTGCTTAGTCTTCTGGAGAAATGTAGGTATTCTCTTTGAATTGATTATATTCTTTAAACCCTCATGAACAAATATTAAGTGCCATGCATTTGAATACGTAACAGCACGTGACTAAAAGACTGGACTTCAGAGTGTGACAGATCTCATTTCAGTCTAGGCCCTGCCAGGGATCACTGCACTCTCTGGGCCGCGGTTTCACTGTCTGTGAGACTGGAATAGAGTCACACACTGACCCTCACCCCACTCCAGCAGGTCATAAACACACACAGTCTGGAGCTACTATTGCTGTTCTTCCTATACCAGATTAAATAACAAAGTTAACTATACATGGTAAGATGCACTCAGAGGGAGTGGGGGTGGATTGTGCTTTTAGAACATTCTAGAACATGTTTTTCACCAACAAGTAGTTTGGGGGAGATTTGTGCAAAAGAAAGAGAATAACAAAAGACAGTATATAGGTCACTATGTAAATTGGACCAACATATTTCGCAAAGAGGTTGTGTGACAATGTACCTTGGGAAGCTGGCACAAGACAACGTGTTCATCCAGGGTTAGCCACCCTTGGGTGTCCTGTCTTCTAATCTCTGGTTTTACAAACCAAATGTGCAATGCAAAATGTGTGTGTGTGTGTGTTGAGTCTTTCATTCCAGGTAGAAGTGGAATGTAGGATATTGGCTCTGGGGACACAAATCTAATTTCATTAGCTTGTGGGTTTTAAAAAAAGCCCACTTGAATGCATCCAGTGTGCAGAGAGTGAGAATCCCTGAAGTGAAAGCATGTGATGCATTCTCCGGTTCTAAAGACCCACTTGTGTCAACTCTTCATTCTTACCCATCAAATCATTCGCACATTCATTCAACCACCCAACCAGTATTGATCGTGCAGGGATGATTGCCAAACACTGGGGAACATATAAATTGAATGTAGGGACTCAGGTAGGATGCAAGACTCAGGACGCTGCCACCTTGCTCCAGCAAAGTCAGGCCAGGCTGTTTCCTGCAATTCCACAGGAGCCAGTGTGGATACTCTCCTGTTTATACTCTACAACTGAGCCTAGGACTATTCTGATGAATACAAAGCAAATCGTATACACATGAAGGTATGAACCACCTTTCTGGTAAAGAAAGAAGAGATAGGAGGGAAAAAGAGGAAGGAAGGAAGGAAGGAAGGAAGGAAGGAAGGAAGGAAGGAAGGAAGGAGGGAGGCAGGGAAGGAGGGGAAGGAAAG
This sequence comes from Avahi laniger, assembly GCA_963575035.1. Classification (NCBI taxonomy): domain Eukaryota; kingdom Metazoa; phylum Chordata; class Mammalia; order Primates; family Indriidae; genus Avahi; species Avahi laniger. The sequence goes on along the minus strand of CAUYSK010061810.1, from coordinate 19,772 downwards.
GAGGGAGGGAGGAATGGTCTCGGACACTGCCACAGAGTCACTGTGTGACCCTGGGCATCTCCCTTGATGGCATCTGTGGTGCCATCTTCTGCTTCTTTGTCCCTTACGAGTTCACTAAATACCTGCATTGAAATAACTTGCATAGAGAATGTAAATCTTAGACTACCATCCCAAATGTGTAAGAACTGTCTCTCTTAATTTTTATTAAATCATCTAATTCTGACATCTACTCCTGACTCACCAAGGCAGTTAATATTTAACCTGTTGTCATTAGATGCAAAGTCCCCAGGTCGAATGTTGTGCCACGGCACTCTCAGCCAGCCCTGGTCACTATGGAGATGCATGGTGCCCCAGGCAGGTGGTCCCCACATCTGGCCTCTGTGGTGCAGGGCGTTTGGCAAGTCAAAGACCTCAGCTCCGGGGGGTCTTTCCTCTTTAGCTCCATGCAGCAACCATGCCCACTGTGCCTGCCACTGTCCCAGGAGACTGCCCTGGAAGCCCTGGGTGGGGGTCTCTGCTCTCTCTCCAAACCCACCTCTATCCCTCCTCTGACCCTAATAAAGACCCCTCTCCTGCCAGGACCAAGGTATGCTCATGTGACAGTAAGTTCAGGCTTCTACAACAGGCAGGAGGGAAGTGTCTGTGGAATGTGCTGCTCTTTAAATCTATGCTGGAGAGTGTAGTCACTTCCTGTTCAATGAAAAAATCAAGAATTTTAAAGAATTTTTTTCAAATAATGTATAAAGGAGAGAGAAAAAGGGAAGGCAGAAAAAAATTCAATTATCTGATCATGATTTTGCTATGAGGTTTCCTTAATGAAGAAAGTCCAAGAAAGCATAAAATTATATGGCCATTGTGACCACTTTTGAGAAAATTAATATGGTAAAATACCTGCTTATGTGGGTTTCTGGCATATACATGCATATCTGCATACACATTTTTAAGGTATCGATTTAGTTAGCAATTGCTGCATAACAAATCCCTTATCACTTAGTGGCCTCAAGCAGTACTTACTGTGTTATCTTTCATGATATGCGGGAAGGCTGGGCTCAGCTGGGAGGCTCTTCTGTTCCATGTGAGGCCAGCAGTGGTTGACGCACCTGGCGCTCATGTGGCTGGCGGGTCTGAAATGGCCACGTCTTGTGCCTTGAGCCCAGGCAGGGCTGGCCAGAAGACAAGGCTCGGCTAGAACAGGGGTTAGCTGGACCTCATGGAACCCAGGGCTCCACCCTCTCCATGTGGACTCTCTACGTCGCATCAGTGGTGCAGCTAGATTTCTCAAATGGTGGCTCAAGGCTCCCAAGAGGGTGAACGCAGAAGCTGTCCAGACTCCGGAAGGCCTAGTCCTGGAGCTTGCACGGCCCTGCTGTGAGCACCTTCTACTCGTTAAAGCAGGCATCTGGTTCAATGGAGAAGAGCAGCACGAACGAGCATGAATGCCAGTGTCATGAGAAGGCGTCATCCAACACCTGCTACATACAAACAATAAATGTGAAATGAAACAATGACCACTGTACTGAGCAAGTCACCTGAATGTTAAAAAATTAAGAAGGCCCTTTGTAAAGTATATGACTTTCCTGATTAGCCTAAAGGCAAACACAAAGAAAGCATAAAATTCCTTAGAATTGGATTATTTACACGTTAAAAGGCAATCTTACCAGGCCATCAGGCAAAGACATATTTACTAAGGGTGGAAGCTGCATCCCTGGAGGAAAAGTACATGAAACTATATTTTCAGGAAACGTCTTCCCTGAACAAGAAAGCAGCTGATGAACCCACAGGACAGAGGAAGGAACGTCCTCTTTAGTGCTTCAGGGTGTTTTTGTTTGTTTGTTTTTTGCTTGTTTTTTAAAGAAAATAAAGTCAGCAAGACATACCCTGCATTATTCCAATTAAATAAAAGACTATCTGTAAGATTCAACAGCATTTTGTCACCAACAGTGGGTGCTTGGCCCCAGCACCACCCGCTGCTTTAAAGGCTGCAGTTGCACCTTGTTTTTACTGAGTGTTCATTAAATGTCCGAAGAGCAACATTCCACAAGCCTATTAGAACATCAGGGAGAATAAAACTTTATGCTGTCAGTTACCCTCCTCTCTCCTTGATACTCAGCTGTGCATTTTCAAATGGGTCCTCTCCAGCAGATCCTAAACATATCTCGGTGTGTCCCGACGACAAAAAGAAGAAAAAGTGCCGTCCTCAGGCTCAGCCTCCAGCAGCCGCTCCCTCCTCTTCCTCAAAGGCAGGAGGCTGCCAAGGCTCCGGGTCACACTGCCCTGGCCTCCTGCTCACTTCTCCCATCCAGTCTGCAGTCAAGGTGAGGGTCTCCTTCTCGCAGGTGACCTGCCTGCTCCCTCCCTCCACCCCGGGAGTCTTCTCGTCCCATCCTGTCCCTTTGTGGGCGCATCCCCCTCCTCAGCACGCCCGCTGGCTTGGCCTTGGCTCTGGGCCTGAGGCTCTTCCCCCGTGTGCTTGCCCCGGCCTCCCTGCCCTCACCCACAACTCCGACTGCCATCGACACAGGACACAAACGTCTGTCTCCATGGACGGCTCGCTCTGCCCCGCAGGCCTCTCCCGGCCACACATCTGAAGCCACCCACAGCCCAGCCTCTCCCCCCGGCCTCGCGCTCCTCCTCCTCAGCCACGTCCTCTCCAGTCCCCCCGAGAGCTCACAGACGGCAGCCCCTCCGTCCACAGGCAGGAGCGGACGTCCCCCACTCCTCCTCCACCTCGGCCCTGAGTGCAGCGACCTCCAAGACAGCCAGGGTCCCTCCTACGCGCCCCTCAAATACGTCAGCTTCCCGCCAGCTCGGCCTCCCCGGCCTGGCCTGCCACCGGGCTCACGGGGACAGTCCTGGAGCTCCTAGCTTGTTCACGCCCACTCTGCCCCTCTCCTGCTCTACGCAGTTCAAGCCAGGAGAGGAAGCCTCCCTCCTCCCTGAAGGCCTCTAACTGCTTCAGGGGAAAGACTAAACCCCCCCTGCGTTGCTCTCCCTCCCCGGCCAGGAGGCTTCCCGCCCGCCCGCGCTGTCGCTCACCTTCGCCCCACCCATCCTAGGGCAAAGCAAAGGCCGCCCCCCACGACCCTCCTCCTACAGACAACACCGTCTTCCGTCTTCCTCTCGCCCCGCTGTGTTAGCGACAGGCTGCAGTCGGGCTGTGCTGACGCCGTCATTTGATCCTGTCTTCCTCCCCACTTGGCCACGGGGCCCTCAGAACAGAGACAATTGTGTCCACACTGCTTAGCACGGTGCCTGCCACCCGAGAAAAGTGCAAGGCGATTTTTAAATAAATATTGGTTGAATGGATGGATGACCGGGGGAATTGCACTTAGACCAAAGGGTTAGCTCACCAGAATGTTTGTTTCACCCCCAGGGCGGGACTCCACTCTCTTGCCTCAATGCAGAGTATAGTGTGAACTCCACCTCCGTTAAGAACACAGAGTCTTCAAATGAAGTCATCGTTAACCTCTTTGGGGTCCCCGTGCCGTTTGCTGGTTTGTGAAAGCGACGCATCCTCTGCCTAGAAACGTACATAGGACGTGTGCGCTCTGGCCGCCGGCGCAGGGCCTCAGCTCCAAACTGCTGCTTGGGTCTCGGAAACGCTGCCCCCAACCGCGGTCTGACTGCCCAGGACTCTGGGGTGAGGGCAGGGGGTTGAGGGAACCGGTAGAAATTATCTTGAGGCGGGTGCCTACACTTAATGCTGCCTTAATTTCCTAATATGATCTGTTTTCCGCTAATTTGCCTTTTTCCCATTAAAAGCCAAAGACACAGAAGACCCTGACTCGGATTCTAACTCACCGGGTTTCACTTACAGATCAGCACTGCTTTCAGGGTTTAGACCACGTAAGGAACCCTAACTCAGCAACAAAAAAGAGAATTAATCCACTGGAATGCTTCTGAGTGTGATAAACCCTATGCAGTATTTGAAGAAAACAGTTATTTCATCAAGAAACAGTTTTACCCCAATTGAAAAAGAAACGAAAAAGTAAGCGCCTGGGACTTGTGAGCAAGGCCCTGACCCAAAAGGTGGCGGGTTGGGGTCGCACTGTGGGCAGGGGCGCCGGGGCCCTTCACCCACCGCCTGAGCCGCCGGGGGTCGCTGCAGGAGCCGAACTGTGACTGCCTGGCAAGGCCGGCGGGACGACCCAAGGAACGTGCCGGATTCCCAGCACCGAGCTGGGATGCAGTGAGGATGTGCTGCGTGAACCTGCTAGAGGTTTCTCTCTTGCCCACTCCTAACAGCGCTTTAGCACCAACTGCCTATTAAGCTAAGTACCTTCAAAGGAAAATGTGCAAAAATTCCTCTTTACCAAAAACATGCAAATTAAATATTTTAGAAGCGACCATGGAGGACAAATAATTTTCCCACACCAGAAAAGAAACATGTATACACTAAGATATTGATGTATATACACACACACATTCAACCAGTTAAAGGAATCGTCTGAAAGAATTCACGGATGATACTTTTCACTGTATGAAGAAAAGAACACTTGGGTGGGGGGGGCTCCTCTGAGTAGTCCTCACACCAGGCCAAACTGTCAACCAAGTGAGGTGGGGAGAAGAAGAGATAAAGAAAACATGCAAACTGTCAACTTAAGGGTCCTTTGGCTTTTCATGTGAATTTGGAGAAGTTACTAGTGTGTTGGTGGAGACCCATAACAGCAGGGGAACCAACCTGGAAAATGCTGCTTGTGCTGTTTGACAACATGCTATTTCAGGGGGCAAAAGGGACGTTTCAGCCGCACAAACAAACATGCAATTACCGGGACTGACTCTCGGCCGCTCTCTCCCCGGCAGTTTGCACTTCTGCATCCGTCACCCCGGAAAACCGCGCGCTCCCTCCTGGCTGTGCTCCTGCACAAACACACACCCATTCTGGAAACTTGAAGAAACAGCAGCAGCTTCATGTCCGGGCCATTGGATCAGTTACAAAAAAAAAAACTAAAGTTTTCAAAATAATTAAAGTTAAGGACTTTGCCAAATGGCTGACCTACATTCCTCAAAATGCCAATTATGAAACAAAAGTGGCTGAGGAAATGTTCCACATGAACAGAGACAGCTAAAGAGCACCACATGGTCATGCATTGGAATTTTTTAAAGCCGGTCTTAAAGAACATTATTGGATCAACTGGGAAATCATTAAATAGTTGTATTAGAACGATGTTATGTTTCCTGAATACAATAGACAGAATGGTGCTCCCCCACCCCCTGCTGGGTGTTCAGAGCCTAATCCCCAGCCCCGGGGCACGTTAGGCTGCACAGCAAGGCGGGGGGCTGATGTTGCAGCCGCTAATCACTGACCTTCCTTCACAGGGCCAGTGGCCTGGACCATCCAGGTGGTCCCAGCTTAATCCCCACCCTAAGAAGATGGACGACACGGGCAGCAGAGTTGCTGTCGGAGTGAGAGGTGGGAGGACTCCATCGGCCACTGCTGGTTTGAACAAGGAAGGAGCCACGAGCCCAGGAACGCAGGCGACCTCCAGAAGCTGGAAAGGCCAGGAACCGGGTCCCCCCTCCCAGAGTCTCCAGCCAGCAGCAGCCCCGTCCTCACTGTGATCTGAGCCCCCGAGATCCAGTTCAGAATTCTGACCCCCAGAACTGTAAGATAACAAATTTGGTTTTTAAGCCATGAGGTATGTATGTGGCAATTTGTCACAACAGCACAGGAAACGAGTACACCAAGTGTCATAATTGTGTTGTGATTGCAGAGGAGAGTGTCCTTGCTCGTGGAAGTATGTAGGACTACAATGTTGTGCTCTCTGCAACCAACTCACAAATAGCTCAGCCAAGAAGCAGGGGAGTCCGACAGAAATGCAAGGAAGTGACCACAGCTGATGGACCTGGTGGAAGGAATGCAGGTGTTTATTATACTAGTAATTTTCTTGAGGGAATCTAAGATATTTAAGAGCTTGGGAGTCAAAAGAGAAAAAGGGAGAAAGTTGTGAGACCATGTCAGAGTTCTGCAAGAGACGGATTTTAATCAATCGGCACTGTCTGCAGTTGTCAGAGACAGTGACGTCTGCGGTGTACTTGAAGGTCCCAGACCACCCGCTCAGTAATTTCAGACCCTTTAGCTGGGAAGAGAGGAAGGGAGGAAAAGGGGAGGGAAGGAGTGAGTGAGTGGTAGGGGAATCGATCAGACAGCCCCAAACACCGTCTAACACCACCACCCACCCCCACCCACCCCACCTCCGCCTGCCCAGCAGAAACCAGAAGTTTCGTTCCCTGGGGAGGACCGGAGTGTCTCTGCTGGAGCACCCGGCCGAGACGAGGGTGGAAATGGGCCAGGGAAACCGACATAACGCACACAGAGTTGCACCTTCTTCCCCAGGTGGCCCCTGGAACCTGGGAATCAGGCTCACACCTCTGTGCAGGGGAAACCTCCTCTGGACAATCGGCCAGTTGAGAAAGAAGCCCTAACAATTCTGTTGTTGGGGTTTCCCTCTGAATTTCCAGCAAGACCATCCCACAGTGAAGACGACCCATGAGCACATAGCTTTCAAGCATGGTTTTAGTGCTGCGCTCTCAAATATGAGTGATTATCTGAGACTCAAGAAATATTTTAATATGAAAGACACAGTACAAAATTATGTAATGTTTGGTGAACATCCCCCAAGATTTTATTAGTAATACGAAAGAACAAGAAAAGATAGAGCACCCTTAAAGCAGACTATGGGAGAAATATTTTTTGGAAAAAAGGAATATGTGGAGAACAAAAAAAAATGCAGAACAAATATATACTGAGAACAAAAAATAGCTCTGGGAAATTAACTACATGGGAGTGGACAATTTAAAATTCAATGAAAGAGTTGGAAGATGGAGTATAAATCCTGAAGGTGGTAGAGCCCAAGGCCTGGCTCCTCATTTCCCTGTTTCCATGGAGACAAGCCACCTTCCTATTGGCTGTTTCAGTGTGACCACAGGCCACATGCTCTGGCCCAGGGCCAAGAAGGATGGTGTTCTCAGTACCAGGGTCTAGGCCACTGCACCAGCTTCCACCAGAATCATGAGACCACCTAAGGATCAAGTTCAAGGTGACAAGTGAAGCATGAAAACCAGATCCAAGTTTGGCAGGAGGTCGGAGAAATTGCAGACGGTGGGATGTTAGGAGACCCAGTGCGGAGAGGCTCCCAGAGGTGTGGGGGGTGGACGTGGCAGCCCTGGGCGTCACGGTGTCCTGCTGTCCACCGTTGAGCAGAATGGCAGGGACACGAGACAGTCACTTATTTGGGCAGCTCTTCCACCTCTGCTGGCCCCTGATCTGATCCATCCCGTTTGGCTTTAAGGTTCAACCATCAAAAGTCAACCTTATTATAGCCACTTTCATCCTATAGAATGAAAAAATATCAGAGGATTTTTTTCAATAAAACTGCTAAATTTTTCCTTAAAGCAAGGAAACTTACATTATTTAACAAACATATCGCCATTCTAACTTTATTGCATTAATAGTTTACTCTCCGGAGCCTTTGTACAGGGACACAGCTGCCCTTTTCACTGACATCTGCTCAAACACACTCCTCTAGTTCACGGCCAGTGTCTCTGCCAGACCCCTGGGGTCGGCATTCCCCCAAAATAAGGTGACGGGTCATTATCTTCACACCTGGAATGCCGTGCATCTTACCTCAGTTAGTGACAACAAATATTTTCACTTAACAAGAACCTATCATTAATAAGTTCCATATTCCCATTTAGTAATTATTTTTCTAATTAAAAACCATTTTTAATTTGCGAAGTTTGTAAAGAATCACAATGTTCACATTAAATAAAAGCTATTAGCAAGTTTCTTAATTGCAGAAGTAATCACAGTAACAAGTCAAAGCTAAAATTTGATTACTTCATAACCAACTCTTAAATTTCATTTATTTAATGTTTCCTAAATACTCTGTCATCTCAGACGAGCTCAGCGCATTCGGGGAGGGGTGTACGGCCGCAGACATCACTGTCGTTTCAGAGGGTGCCAGACGCTGACATCAGAAACAGGTGCGACTCACAGCTAAGTTGTGGGGTCCTCCCAGGAACCAGTTGGGCTGTGGCCCTCTGACCCCGGCCTTCGGCAGTTCTCACGCGGCCCCTGGTCTTCCCAAGTTTGCTCAGGGCTGGGGCACAGAACCCCCGGAGGTGGGAAACAGTTTTCCATGGGGTCTGATGTGCCCTAAGGAATCTTGAGTCAGAGGAGGGGACAGGGAAGGCACAGAGAGAGGCGCCCACCCTGGGACCCTCAGCACGTGCTCTGAACACGCAGACAGGACACCCAATGTGGGACCCACTAACACTAAGAAATTATTCACCGTTTATCTGAAATTCAAATTGAACTGAGGGTTATTTCATCTAGCAGACTTGTCTAAACGAAGATTTTCACCAGTGAAAGGGATGCAGGACCGTCTGCCTCCAGCCAGGGGAAGTAACGGTGTCCCGACCCACACCGGGTCACAAACAACTGGAAAACTGGGCAAAATGTGCAAAGCTGTGTATGACCTGGAACAGGCGCAGGACTGCGATCCCTGCCAGGGGAAGGAAGAGGACCCCAAAGCAGAGCCACACCACGTGCCCGAGAGGACAAAGCTATGCAAGAGTCTGCGCACAGGTCCTGAGGCTGGGCCAAGGACCAATCTCCTTGCGCAGGGTGACGCTGGCTGAGACCAGGGAAGGAACAAGTGCCAGGGAGCCAGTAGCCAAGTAGTATCCAGAGCTTACAGGGTCAGAAGGTGAGTTCCAGAGGGGAGGGCCCGGGTTGAACACAGCGAGTGTCCAGGAGAGCCCCAGGGAGGCCGGGGTAGCAGGGCTGGCGGCTGCGCCTCCAACCTGCCGGGTACACACACAGGGACGGTCCCTGCTCCCGACAGGCCTTGACCGCACTTGTGTCCACATCCAGTTGGTGAGATTCGGCCCTTTGGCCACAGCCAGTGATTAATATGTGGCCGAGAAGCGTGGTCAGTCCCTGGAAAGCCAGCTGCTCGCAGAGACAACCCGCCCTGAGAAGGCAGCGCACAGAGCTGGCAGCCGCCACGCTGCTGAGCATTCTCCACCCCCGCCCCTACGTCCTGCCTGTCACCGCGTCCCTCCCGAGGAGCCCACCTGCCACATTGCCCCTGAGCAGTCAGCCCTGCCTCACCTGCGGCGCCGCTCCCGAGGGTCTCCCTCCGTGCGCTCTCGCTCCCTCTGCACACTGCGGACACAGCACAGGTGCAGACCTGTGACCCCAAGCGCTCCTGGCAGCCCAGAGGGCAAACACCAGGTGAGACGGCTGCACCTGGCACACCACGCCCCTTCACACCCAGGCCCTTTGTGTCACCTTCCTTCCGGAAATATCTTCACCGACTCCCCTCAACTCACCCTTCAGACCGGCCTAAGTTCCCCAAGCAGCCTTCCCTGACCTCTCCTCCAGCTAAATCTCCACGAGCCATTCCTGTGGTCCCTAAAGCTCTTGCCACAGCTCCTGCGTGTGTGTGCTCAGTCACCGGACAAACATGGCCCCAGAGCACAAACTCCACAAGCGCAGGGCTGTTGCTTGGTCTTGCCTGGCGTGGCCACAGGGAGGGGTTTCGTGTGCATGTGGGGGAGGGGCGGGGAGAGAAGGGCAGAAGATCTGTGCACGAACCTGACGAGCATGTCCTGCACTTAGGACTGCGGCAGGGCGTGTGTGGGAGGGGGAGGGGGAGATCGAGGGACAGGAGAGGACACAGTCGTGACATGGTGCTTACGTTTCACCGTTCTCAGCCCCAAGAGTCATTACTGTTTGGTCGGGACTTAGCGTAGTGGGAGAGGCAGATGGAGAGTCCTGGCCACGTCCGAGATCAGCCGGGCACCTGTTCATCTCCGCCCAGCACCTGTGATGTGGGGGGCACTCTCCCAAGTGCGCGAGATGCAGGAGATTTAAAAACAAAAGGCGTGTGCGGCCGCACGGCCCCGAGCGCTGCGATCCCGTCTGAGCTGGGAAGCTAAAAACAAAAGGCAGACCAGCGCCCTCTCCTTGTGCAGCTCACATTCCAGAGGCGGCAGACCTGGCATTTTCCCGCCTAAAAGATGGGAACGATAGTCATTTCACAGGCGCTGCGAGGGCTGCACTTGAACGTGTCCACTGGACACTGATGTCACGACAGCAGGAGCCGTGTCCCCCTTCAGCGCACACTCGAGCTCCCCACGTGCCTGGAGCCACACCGAGATGCTGGAGAAACCAAATTAGCGCGATGCCCATGGGGCGCTCACACTGCAGAGAAAACATGCTCACCGTCGTCGTCGAGCGGCTGCGGTATTCTAGGCACTCTGTAATTGTGTGTGACGTTTTTGAAGTCCTTTCGTATGTCAGGCCCTATTTTAATTTAACCTTAACAAGAATCTACATTTAATCTTAACATTAACCCTGTGAGGAAAGAATTCTCATTATTCACTTTTTACAGACAGAACAGGGAGCGGAGCGTAAACCTCCTGCCTGAGCATGCAGCTCACAGGGTCGCGGCTGAGATGCAGATGCGGACAGGCTGACCCCGGGCCCGGCCAACCTGGTCAACATGCTGTTTTCTCTCCAGAGCTTTGCAGAGTTACTTCCAACGCTCGGCACCTGTCTGGAAGAGAACCAGTGGTTAAGACGGGGAAGGAACAAAATGCTGTTCACAGGTAAGTAGCCAAACCCCAGCTACATAAGCAAAATTAAGACTGTGATCAAAGCTTACCTTCTGTGTCTATTTCTGCAAGAGAAGACCACCTCATTCTGCCACGCTTCCATGTGTCTCCCCTCTCCGCTTGCTGGGATGTTCCAACACGCACATTTTTTAACTGAACATGTTGCTGCACCACTATTTAAAGCATTTCATTTTTGTCTGAGGGTAGCAATAAAGGAACAAAACTTTGTATTTCAAATGAAGCCAGTAAATGTTTTTAACTAAACATAGATTCATGTTTGTATTTTTGAGTATTATATTTTAGATCAGCCAACCCATGTGGTAGGATTTGTACTTTCAAATCATTCATTTAAATTTTTTAAGTAAAAAGCATGCATATAATATAAAATAGTATTTTGACCAAAATAAATCCAAAGCTTTAGAGTCTCAATCTTCTAAACTGTAAAATATTAAAGACAGACTAGTCTTAGAGAAGCAATCACCTTAGTTTACAGATAAGCACTCCATACTTCAGAGAAGTTAAGCAACCTGTCTAAAATCACACAGCTAGTTACAGGCAGAGCTAGGATATAATTAAAGCATTTCCTTACCCAACAAATATTTATTAAACTAATACTACGAACCAAAAGTTGTTCTAAGTATTGAGTTTCTGCATTTTTTCTAGTACGTTGGAAATGTCAGAAATGTTAGCAACTACCTGGTAATTCTCGACTTGGTCAGCAAGGATTTCCAGCAAGCATTTTTGGATTGCATGGGGGGCACTGCAGGGTACCTGGAGATGACAGAAGCAAGGTCTCCCCCACACAGAACTTAGGGCGCGGCTGGGCAGACACGGCCTGCACACGTGCACTCACCCCGCAAAGAATCTCTGTAGCACTCACAGTGGCACAGCGGTTTGGGAGGCAGAGGAGAGAGGATCCTTTCACCGGGGGGATCCCAGCACTTCTGTCCCGAGCGATGGCTGCCCGTAGACCACTGGGGCAAGAAAGGATGGTGGCTGCAGTGCAGCCTGTCCAGGGGAAAGATGCCATGCCCAGGCAACAAGCCACTGTGAGGACAGGACAGTGGAGACAGTGTCTCTTCCATGGCAAGATATCAGGCAAGTTGCTTTCCAAGCCTCGGTTTCTCTGTCTGTAAAATGGGCCACATGATCAAACTCTGAAGCTCCCAGTGGAATGGTTGCTATTATCCTAGCAATGCTAAACAGGGCGTGTTAGCGTTCCAGGAATGGAGAAACCACCTTAGCCCTATGCAGTGTTTATCATTGGTTTATGCATTACTGGCTCAGAGTTCGTTCCTCATCAGGATCCCGTGAGTTCGGTGAGCCACGGGTTACGAGCCTGGCTAGGAATTGCACTCAGAGCACCGCAGACGGGGCGCTGACCTTAGGTGGTGTCGCTGAAAGGAAGAAGAATGAGCCAAGGTCATGGGGGTTAAACTCCTTAATCTTGCCTTGTACTTCCTGTTGGACCCTGAGCGTTTACTCAACCTCCGAATGTGTTTCCTCATCTGTAAAATGGAGCCGCAGGGACTCTCCCTGGCATGGCAGCCTGAGGACCGAGTGAGGGGACACGTGTGAAGTGTAGCTCGAGGCCAGTGTGAATGCACTTGCAAGGCTGCTGAGTGGGGGTGCAGATGACCTAGAAGCCCCCCACCTGGCCAGACGCGGGGTCACGGAAGCAGAGGACGTACCTTCCTGAGGGTGGAAAACAGCGCTCGGCCAGCTGGCTCCCCCCCACCTGTGTCAGTCACCTGCCTCTGACAAACCCCTGAACAGACGGGACCCCCCTCCCCAGCTGTAGCTAGTTACCGATAAACAGCCCAGATCCTGGAAAAGTCCTTCCTTACGTTAATTCTCCCATGTGGTTTTAAATCACGGAACTTCCCAGCCCTTGCTAATTCTTTCCTCATCCTGCAAGTCAGGAAATCAAGCCACGAAAGGCTGGGGAGGCTGATGACATCCCAGGGAGGAGGGAGCTCTGTGGCTGGCGCGTGCTCCCGCGCAGGCTCCGGAAATCGGAAGAAGAGGTGAGTCACGCTCTTTATTGTCGGGGGGCTACAGCAGCGGTAAGAAGCATGGCCGAGAGCTTGGGGAGCGCTTATACGTGGCTCTGAACAACAGCGGCAGCGTGTCGTGGGAAAGCACCGTCACATAGGCTCACGCAGGAGATGGCACCTGGAGTACGTAAGTGCGCTGACTCACGCCTCCTCGGAAGGCCGGCCGGCGTGGGGCCGGGCTGGACAAAAACACTGCCGCAGTCGTCGCAGTCTGGCCTGAGAAACCTGTTGCCTGCACACATGCATTTTCCCTTCCGGGGGCACAGGCCTGCTCTCCACGGCTTCTGGCAGGCACACGGCTCTCTGCCGGGGCAACCGGAGCGAAGCCCCAGGCGGTGTGCTTGGACTCCCAGTCCAAGTGTGACCCCGCGCTCCGGGCGGGGACATGGATGGGGAGGGCTGTTACAGCCAGGTTCTGACGGGCCCGCTGAATAGCAAACACCACCGCACGACTTAGGGGCCCCACCACTGCCACCGCCACCCAGCGACGCTGAGCCCTGGGAGTAGGGGCCGCTCCTGAGTGCCCCTAAGAGAAAGTACCAGATGAGCTTGGCAATGGAATGCTTTGCTGAGTGTGACCTCGCCACTTTATCACGTTGCAAACCAAAGGCAAAATAGGAAAAAACACCGCCACGAGGGACGACTAAAATAACTATTCCACCAAACATCCCACACTGGCTGACCCTGCGTCACCCTGGCGTTAGCGCTTTGCGCACACAGGCCCATTCGGAGCCCACGACACCCTCCCCAGCTTACCCCCTTCGTGGACGAGGGAACCGAGGTCCCCGAGCTGTGGGCACACCTGTCACTCTCCGTCTGCGGAGGGACACTGAACAGGGTCATTGCCAGATGAGTGGTGAAAGGTAACCTAGAATATGGACCTGAAGCGATTTTAGCCCAGGCTATAAACTCGAGAGCCGGCCGCCGTCCCTCGGTGCTCATTTCAACTCTGACTCCCAAGCAGTCACCAGGAGGTCTTAATTCGTTTCAAAATTATCTCCAAGTTTCAACACTATGTAAATACAAAAGGATTGTAATCAGAGCTGCAAAGAATAAATTGCTTGGGCAATTCAGAGAGCAGATGAGACGCAGCTGGGCCTGTCTGCAGCAGTCATTCCGGAGGGCGGGACGGGGAGGAGAGGAGCCGGTGGAGGAGCGGCCAGCAGGTGTCTCCCGGCCGAAGCCCTGAGCACCCTGGAACCAGGACCCCGTGCCCCGGGAGCCCGGCCGAGCCTCGTCACCGCCTTGCCCACTGCGCCTGGCACGGAGCGAAGGCCCCCCACGTGCGGAGAGTAAAAGACAGCGGATCATTTCAAACACATCCTTCCGTGAACTCCAGGAAGCTGCCGGAACTGCTCATCCACACTAAACACAATAAAGACCCAGGAGACAGTTGCACTCAGGTTTCTTCAAAAACAACAGAAATGAAAAAAAAAACAAACTACTGGATGACACACATGGACAAGCATTCCCAGAACTGGTGCTAGGAAGTGACTGTCGTCATGCCAAGTCTGACTGCAGACGCTCACTCAGGGCAGGCCCCTGCGAGCCTAGGAGGTTGGGAAGTAGGTTAAGGGGGGAAGTCCTATTTGCTTCTCAGAATTGCATAATTTGGCTGCAAAGACAAGAGGAAAATCCATTCACAGACATATCAGTATAAAACTATGTACTCCTATCTACCTACACACGCAAATCATAGCATAGGATTGCTACAGTGAGATATGTCCATTTCTCCACCAGTGCACGAACCGCCTTGGTAACTATAAGACGGTGCAGAACGCAATTTCTAATTCCATAGACCGAATACCGGGTAGGGCTGAGAGCCCGGCCGGACAGGCTGGGGGAGGATGAGCCGTGTTTACATTTCTGCGGAAGCTTTTCTAGGCTTCACACACAGGCCAACTTATTGTTCACACTGTTACAAACACAGGGAATTAAAGTACGTAAGTTTTTAAACTCATTTTTCAAACTGCTATAAAAAAAATCAGGAGGGTATAAATGTGTAAGAAGTGGCTGATTTCACAAGCACGTATGTTTTCCGTCTTTCCAGTGGCCGGAGCGATCGAATGATGCACTTCACATGCGCTAAACTTCCTGGGGGGCGCCTGCCTTTGGCTTCCAGCTAAAACCCCGATGACTAAGCATTATTTGATCCCAAAAGAGGCTAAAAACCCAGCACTGAAAGTGCCTTGTTTTAACTTGACGGAAGGAGAGACCTGAACAAAAGTACAGGCAAAGCTGTCGGTGAGGGTTCTGCTCGAGGACCCGAGTGCCACCTGCTTGGAGGCTAACCCAGGGTTGCGTTTAACGTCACGCCACGTTTGTATGCGATTAACTTTCACAGTCCCCATTTATCTTTTTTAGAAATAATAAATTGAGCCCCTTGATTTTTTTGGCATGCCTTGGCAGGAGGACTCGACTCACCGCTGTGTCCAAGAGCCTTTACGTTTGAGTGCACATAAATTCAGTCTCGCTGGAGGTCAGACCCTCAATTAATTCACTTGACCAGGCTGGAAGACTGAGCTTTGAGAAAGGGTGGGAAAAAAGCATTTTCCCCTAATTCACAAACCAGAAACTGCCTGTATATCAGGAAAATCAGACCAAAGAAAAGAGTAATTAACATCTAGGCCCTATCACAATTCTAATGTAATTGGTAAAAAAAATAAATTAAAATACTTTTTAGAAAGAAGATTTTCTTTCAGCTACAGTTTAGAAATGCTAATAAAATCATGAGCTGGCATCCACCTTCCTGATGAATCCTTTAGCTTGGAACGGTCTTTACGTCTTGAAATTAAATTATGACACTGAATTTCAAAGTGCTTGTGTAACATAATGCACTCTCGACAAAGACCCCAAAGAAATAAATATTCCGAGCCTTCTAGCCAAGGTTGACCTATCGATTGGGGAGAAAAGGGCATTCTAACAGACAAAACATTTTAAAATAGTAACACTACCCACATGCACCTTAATGCTTTTAAGAAATGCGTTGGGCAGATGGAACATCAATCTAAAGAATTAGGAAAAAACTCAGCTCATGATAAGAAAAAGGCTATTTCTAGAAAGCACAGCACACCTTACTACACTATCATCCTGCCTAAAACGAAAGGGGAAAAGAAAAAGGAAAACAAAGAAGGAACCCCGCTTTCTTTAAGGATTACGAAATGACGTGCATCAGTGGGTCCTGAACTCCCGCAGTGTTCTTAACGTTGGAGTGAGAGGGACAGAGTCAAAGCTCACAGGCTGTGCCAGGGAGGTCGTGACCCTCTGAAGCATTAGCTCCATTCATAGACACCCCTGGTACGGAGTGAAAAGAATGGAAACTCATTTAAGTTTTGGGAAATATAATTGGGCCCGTGTGGTACGAGGCGGGGAGGGGGACCGTGGAAGCCGCGGCAGAGCCCCCGTGCGCGGTGGGCTGACACTCCCCGGGCGGCCCCGCGAGGACAGAGCGGGGCTCGGGGGCTCCACGCCCTCAGAGGACTGGGGAAGGAGACCTGAGACACCGCACTTTGTGATTTAGGCTTTTACATTAAAGAGCAAATCTGGATGTGAGAGAGACCCCGGCTCCCCGTTCTCATCCCACGGTTCGTGTCCGAGATCAATCTCGCTCACTGACGTCCACTCGGGATTTCGCGCCTGCGGTTTGCGATATGAGGAGGCAGGAACTTACTTACAGTCGCCTCTCAGCGAGGGGCATCGTGCTCAGATAAACCTGCGTCAAATATCCATCAAAATCTGTGGCTTCTATTCTGCGTGGCCATTTCAAATGGTGTCCCTTAACTCCACGACATCTTCCTGTCTCTTTTTGAAAAGTTTAGACCAAAGGAGACATACGTGTGTTTGCTGTAAAGAGCTACTCAAGTTTTAACTACACTTTCGTCTCAACCAACATGTACTTAGCACTCACCACATACCAGGCACCTAGTTGAGAGCTGCAAATCACAGTATGAAAAATGTGTTCTCTGCCTACGAGGAGTGTTCTGCTTTCTGCACCAGCTGAGTCCTAGAGCCGCAATCCTACTCTAACACAGGGTTAGGGTTGCAGAATATCGAAGCCCTAACGGAAAGGTTTGGTGACCTCAAAAACTGACACACAGAACGGTGACTGGCCGATGGTGGATCGCCCCCTGCCCCATGTGGATGCAGTTCTTCCTGCTGGGATTTTATTTTCTTTGACCTTAAATTCCAAGGAAACTCAAACACATAACTAAGACTCGTATTTGTACCTTGAGATTCCCACATCCTCTGCAATGGGGATGAGGCAAGGACACCCCATGTGGGTCAGGTCACAGCTGGGAGCTTCAGCGGAGAGCAGACCGTCCGTGGAAGGGACAGGTCCAGGCCAGGGTGGGGAAGGAGCCAGGTTCACAGGACAGTGACAGCCACTCCCGCCTGCTCACACGCCCTTCTCACCACCCCCCATGCAGGGGCATCAGACCAGAAAGTCCCAGGGCTGAGAGTGCCACCCAGGAACATCCCTGCTGGGAATGCTGAAATTTACTTTAGAGACAGGATCTTGGTCTGTTGCCCAGGCTGGAGTGCAGTGGAGCAATCACAGCTCACTGAAGCCTCCAACTCCTGGGCTCAAGGGATCCCTCCTGTCTCAGCCTCCTGAGTCACTGAGGCTATAGGCATGTGCCACCACACCTGGCTAGTTATTTTTTATTTTTTTTAGAGATGGGGTCTCACGATGTTGCCATGTTGGTCTCAAATTCCTGGGTTCAAGCAGTCCTCCTGTCTTGGCCTCCCAAAGTGCTGGGATTATAAACATGAGCCACTGTGCCTATCCTGAAATGTTGAGATTCATAAATGACAATATAGATTTGATTCTGTCCCTGTGGCCTGACCCTTCCCGCTTGCCAGCTCCTCACCCTGACTCCAGACTGCCCCTCCCCGTGCCCCGCGCTGTGCCTGCTGCAGCCTGGTGTCGACGTCCCCTGCCATGGGGCCGAGCCTGTTCCTGCCTGGCTGTGCCTCCACGGTCCCTGGACTCTCACTGCAGCACAAATCAGCTCCCCCGGACGAATCGGCCGACTCTCTCTGCTAAGCTTCAAACAGATTGCAAAGTACTTAATCTTAGACAGGCTCCCTCACCAGTAATTCTCCAATTCAGCTATGGATGCTACAGCAAACACAGGGTGGGTAGGAACCAGTTATCCTAGGACACCAGGTCAAGAAAGAAGGGAAGGAAGGAAGGAAGGAAGAAGGGAGGAGGGGAGGGGAGGTAGGAAGCCTCTGAATTAGATCCAAATGAGCAAGTATCTGCAGAACATGGCTGTCTGATATAATGTGAGTCACATACGTAACTTTTAATTTTCTGGTAGCCACATTTTAGAAAGTAAAAAGAGGTAAAATTAATTTTAATGTAGTAGCCACATTTTAGATAGTAAAAAGACGTAAAATTAATTTTAATGATGTAGTTTATATCTAACCCAATATACACAGAAATATTACCACTTAAACATGCAATCAATATAAAAAATCATTGATATTTTATCTTCTTTTTTTCCTGCTAAGCCCTGGAGGTGTCCTCCTGCGGAATTACGACATATTAAGTAAAAGCCATGCAGCGTGTCTAAACGGGGCCAGGTTCATTTTCTTGAACAAAATCTCCTGTTACCTGAATCTATAATATTAGTTTTACCTTGGCTGGATTTACAGATCTTATTAAGAAAGTGAAATGATGCATTTCTCCTTAATCGCACATCCACAGAATTGTCACCCAAAGAATCACCTACCTTTGCACTGTGCCAAAGTTCACGTCACTGCACACGTCACTGAGCAAGGCCTCTGTGTGGGGTCCACCTTGGAGGACTTAATCTCAAGGTTAATCTACGATGGAAAATGAAAACAGGGCATTTGCGATTTCCCTCCTCTCTGCTTTTTCCCATATCTCTACGTAACGTGGGGCTGGTTTATTTGCTTTTCCTCTTCTCTAATTTAATTCCGAGGCTGCTTTCTCTTTAGCAGTCTGTGGAGCAAGTGCATTGCCAGGTCATCCTGGACATCGTGAAGGTGTCACCTGCCCCTCCCAGACTGGCCCTGCGGGCAGGACAGACTCACCATGGCTCCTGGTCCTTGGAATTCCATTTGTCTTTTTCCCTAAAAGCGTGAGTGAGTCCCACACCCTTATCTCTGCCCGATGCAAACGGCTTGAAGTTATTGTGCCGAAAACGTCACTGAAATGATGGTGCTGTATCCTAAATTTCAACACCAATGGACATGATCAAAGAACCTAAAACTCTATTGAGATTAACCAAACTCCACTTTGGTGACTCTGAGCTCCGTGAAGGCAGCCTGCGGACAAGTTCGGAGGGACAGAGTGTGTCTCCGAGACGCCCAGCCACGCAGCTGAAAGGAAGTCTGAACCTCCATGCAAGCAGCGGGGTTGATGCATGCTTCACTTTGGAAGTAAACAGTGAAGGTGAAACACGACAATGAGGTCAGAGTGACTCCTCCGATCAGCCAGGCACGGTCTGGCCATCCTCGCCACAGGCTGTAAACTCGATCCGTGGAAGAGGCTTGGTGTTTTCTTTTTTTTTTTTTTTTTTTTTTTGAGACAGAGTCTCACTCTTTTGCCTGGGCTAGAGTGCCATGGTGTCAGCCTAGCTCACAGCAACCTCAAACTCCTGGGCTCAAGGGATCCTTCTGCTTCACCCTCCCAAGTAGCTGGGACTACAAGCATGTGCCACCATGCCTGGCTAATTTTTTCTATATATTTTTTAGTTGTCCAATTAATTTCTTTGTATTTTTTTAGTAGAGATGGTATCGCTCTTGCTCAGGCTGGTCTCGAACTCCTGAGCTCAAACAATCCGCCCACCTCGGCCTCCCAGAGTGCTAGGATTATAGGCGTGAGCCACCACGCCCAGCTGGTGTTTTCTTAATTAAATGATTCTAACCCAAAAAGGGCGAGGGAAGGGACAGTAACCTTTAGTTCCATTCTCTGAAGGCGTTACTATAAAACGAGTTGTTTTGAGTTATACTTAAGGACAGTCTCATATGTAAGAAATGTGATATCTGCACAGCTCTTCTATGTAACAAGCTAAAAATTGAAGTTTCCTTCTCTCCTAGGTCAAGAGTTGGCAGCGC
>CAUYSK010061806.1:0-29843 GCA_963575035.1 Avahi laniger | reverse complement strand
CTTCTTGTATTATCCTGGATAGAGCTGGAACCCATTCTACTAAGTGAAGTATCTTAAGAAGGGAAAAATAAGCACCACATGTACTCACCAGCAAATTGGTTTCACTGATCAACACCTAAGTGCACATATAGGAATAACATTTATTGGGCATTGGGCAGATGGGAGGGGAGAGGAGGGGATGGGTATATACAAACATAATGAGTGCCATGCGCACCATCTGGGGAATGGACATGCTTGAAGCTCTGATGGGGGGAGCAGGGCAAGGGCAATGTAACCTAAACATTTGTACCCCCATAATATGCAGAAAGAAAAAAACTGGATGTGGAGCCAAAAGCCTACTTGCCTCAGGTGCTAAACAAGACACATTCCTAAGTACAGTCAAGTGCATGGAAGGGGGCTGTGGCCACACTGAAGGTCGCAAGCCAGTCTGCAGGGGCAACAGATACCTCATCCCAGCTGATGACAGCCTCATGGTGCTTTGGGCTCTGGCTGTCAAAGTGGGGGCTTTTGTGAAAGCAGCTAGAAAGTTGTGTCAGGGTTGATTTTTGGAGGGTGTTGTCCCGGTTCTTTGGCTCTTGGCTTGGAAGAATCACAAGCTGAGCTGGTGCGATGGAAAGATTATAGTCACTAGCATTTCCACACAAGCAGCTTTTATTTCAGCTTGTCAGCATAGAATAGAAAGCAAAAGTACATTTCCTGAGGGGAAATGGGTCTATCTCTGTGAGTGGAGAAGACGCTGGGTCTTACTACATTTCTACTTTTATGTCTGTGCCTGATGATATACTAAATGGTGGGTGGAATATTCATTACTGTCCTGGGACAAGGGTGGAGAGTTCTTAGAGCTAAGGGCTCTCCTCAGTTTTGTCCTTATAGGGTAACTTCCAAGGGTTGTCATGGCATTTGTAAACTGTCATGGCGCTAGTCGGTGAGGTTTTTACTACGCTAATGTATGTAAATGGAGAAAAAGTCACCTTTGGACATGAGCTCCTAGTTTCTGCGCATGCTTCTGGCCAGGAAAGGTCCCTAACGCAAGTTCCTGCTGTTGTGGTTAGGTTCTAAATGCTCATTGGCCTCCTCATTTTTGCCCCCCTCCTCTTTTCCTGCGGTTAATGCTGCCCACCTACACCTGTCCCTAACAGTTGGATTACAACATGAAATCTCTACATTTTTAAATGTTGATAATTAATCAGATTTAAAACAAAACAATGTGGACTAAACAAAATATGCATGGTGGGATGTTATTTTGCAATCTCTGTTCAAGATCAGTGGTCTCTGCTTTTATTCAACAACTGTTTTTTAAAAACAAATGAAATTTTTAGCTGTTTGGAAATCTAATTCAGCTAGTCACGACTGCATAAAAATTTCAAAAATTACATTTCTTTATCTCTACAATAATGTGTGTATTGTAAATACACTAACCAAGCTGATGGCAAAATCTTTAAGAGACCCAGAATATTTCCCTGAGAGCAAATGGTACAGGCTGTAAACTACTCATGACAATCCATTATTTCCTGTGATATCGAGGGTGTTAAATCTGATGTTTTGCGTCCAAATGGACATAAAACTGCACTTCATGGACTGAAGGCAGAAGGCCTAGCTTCAGTTGTACCTGCTGTTGAGTCTGTTGACTTCTGTTGTTCCCCAGCAATTACACCTTGGCTTTCAGGTTAATTTCCATCACACCTGATTCTATCACATAAAATAGATGAAATATATTTTTCATGTAAATTTATTTTCACAATTTCAAATTTGTAAGATTTATTTTCAAAACCAATCGATCAGAACAGTAAAACCTTTATAAAAATAGTTGCCTCGGCATCCAATTTATTTGCATAATTTGGTTTGTTTGCACCGAAAAATTCTTCTAAGAAGTTGTCAGCTTTGGAACTTTCAAAATTTGTAACAAAGCTCTACCTAAAACAAAGCAAGTCAACTTTCTCCAGCACCATGACTGTATGTGTAATCCCAGCATGTTTTTTCAATGCAAAGCAGTAAGAATGTTGAGAGAACTGGCAAAGAAGCAAAAATGAAATCACCTCCACATGGATGTATGTACACTGGTTGAGTATATAGTATTACTTTGGCCTTCTAAACACCTGGATTTAAAAACAGGCATTTGCTATTAACTTATTCATAAGTATTATAGAAGAGCTTCTGTAGTTGAAAACATCTGTTTAACCACACCTCACCCTGCTATCTCATGATTTTCTTCCATTGGACAGAGATAGCAAGAGAGGCCTATTGTCTGTTCTGCAGAAAAACAAGGTCATGCATGGTAGTCTTTGGTGTGTTAGAATCTGGCGTACAACACAGTTCATTGTGCATTTTAATTATATTATAGCGTTTATGAAAATATTAAGGCATATGTAAATGTGAATTATGAATGATATACTCATTGAATAATATACTCATTGAATGTCTTTCATAAGACCGTTATTTCTGCAGCAAACTGTCAGTGGGTCTGGTTAAGTCAATGGCCCAGCCAGGCAGGGCTGAAGGTGACATTCTACTCACCAATGAGGTACATGCCAATCCAGTCGCCAGCGTCCACCTCCTCCTTTATGTCCCAGTGGATCACCAGGTCCTGCGAATGTCCTATGGAGTAGTAGGAGCTGCTGACCATGAGCGTGGAGCGGCTGTCTGAGGTGACCAGGTCGGTGTCGCTGGTGGAGCGGGGAATGGTGACGCCGTCGTGGGGGCCACCCCTGATGTCCATGTTGTGGAACTGGTCGGGGTTGTAGCTGTAGCGGAGTGGCTCCTTGCACCGGCGTCGGCTCTGGGAGTTTCTAGATGGAGACGCCATGGCGGCCAGGCCTAGAAACCTGTTCTGGTACAGATTCTGTGGGAGCAAAGAGAGTGAGCGGGGTCAGGACGTGCGGCAGCTCAGCCACTGTCTTCGCACGAAACAAAAGATGTGCTGTGGAAACGAACTGTGAGTGAGCTGCCCTGCTGGGCCGATTTGAAACACAACATAGAGCATCTTTCTTGTGCCAAAGGCTGCAGCTCCGGGTTCACTCAGGGACGGCAAGAACAAAAATACGAGCACACCAAGGTGCCCTGCGTCTCCACGCTCTGCTGGAGTCTCTGCCTCTGCTGGCTGCCTCTATCCTACTGGATACCAGAAAGACTGGCATGTGTAGAATGGCCCTGACGATGTGACTGCCCCCAAACAAAGTGCCATTGCCTGAGGGCTCTGACATCAATTAGATTGGCTCTGATTTTATCCTTCTTTAGGGCAAATGATCCTCGTTAAATGTTGTAGCGATCCATGCAGCATTCAGGTCCCTACACGCGCCCCAGGATTAGGGGTGGTTCCTGCTGGGGGAGTGGGCACTCCCCCTCCACGTACAGCCCTTGTGCTGTACTGAATGACTCCAGACCGTCTGGAATTTCTGTTAAGGATTTCAGACATCCTAGTAATCTAACAACACAATTTTCAATAAAATCCAATCTCAGAGGACTGCATCTCCCTTGAAGCCAATGTTATTGTAGAAGCCATTGCATCTGATGAGGAAAAAAATGAGTTTTTTTATTGTTTACAACCTTGAGCGCTTAAAATGAGCTGAGAGAATGCTTACCAATAACTTGTTTTGGGTACAGATAACTTTGAAAACACAGAAGGGAAGGCATCACATAGAACTCATAGGGATTCATTTTTGAAACAAGCAAGGGTGATTCTGGCTTCATCATTAAAATTGAGATTTATTTATTTATTTATGTTTTGCTCTGTTGCCCAGGCTGGAGTGCAGTGGCATGATCATAGCTCACTGCAGCCTCGAACTCCTAGGCTCAAGCAATCCTCCTGCCTCAGCTTCCCAAGTAGCTGGGACTACCAGCATGAACCACTACGCCTGGCTAACTTTTTTTAAAAAATTTTTTGTAGAGATGGGGTCTTGCCAAGTTGCCCAGGTTGGTCTAGAACTCCTGGCCTCAAGCGATCCTCTGGCCTCGGCCTCCAGAGTAATTGGGATTATAGGTGTGAACCACTGTGCCTGGCTGAAAATTGGGATTTAAATGGACATTTTGGGGATTCCTGGCTATTAAAGTACATGCTGTTCTACAACCAGTTTTCAAGAAGAGAAAATTAAGACCTAAAAAAGTACTGAATCATGCAGTTTAGATCCTAGGGACTGTAACTTACACAAATCAATCAAATGCAAGTAATTGACTTTTGTTTACCAGCCATGAGGACCATATCCCAGCAACAGTCTACTCTTTAAATTATATGTCTATTTAGCAGTGATTTAGGCCTGCACTTTTTCTATCCTCCAAGACCAGGGCATTGTAAAAAGTCTATCGTTAACCTGATTAAGCACACAGTATTGGCATTCTGAGTCTCAATCCTTAATGGCCACGGGTCAGGCCTTTTCATTCATTATTTGTGTCCCTTGTTAGGAATTCCTTTGGCCCTACTGGTGGTAGCTGTAGAATTACTATAGGCAGAAAAGCCAGATTCCAAAAAGTATCTTATCACACTATTGGGGCCATATTTCCTATTTTTTCAAAAATGCTCGTCACTACAACAGTATGAAAATAGATGGACCATCATGTTGCCTGGAAAGCAGCTCTCCTCCCAGGAAGACAGGCAAAGCACTGAAGCCCAGGGAGGCATGAGCCACCCACCCATCTCAGGTCCCTGCAGCTATCCTGGGCAGTTCAGGGAGGATCTCAGTAAACTGACGATCCTCTGGGAGGCCCTGTCCAGAGACCTTTGTAAAATCTCTCGAACAGAAAGGCTGCTGCCAGAGCATAAAGTTTCTTAAGTTCACACATACTTTAAATGGACTAGTAACATTTTATAGTATTATAGAGATTAAAAATTACTTGGAATTAAATCAAATAGTCAATATATGAGTTAGACCAAACCATGATCAAAGCAGGTGCAGCACCGATCAGTTTACCAGCCATGCACCTGTCCCTGGACAACTTACTCTTTCTGGACCTCGGTTTTCTTATTTGTAAATGGGTTGTCATCAGAATTTAAGGAGACAATGCATATCAAGTTCTTAGTATGATAAGTGCTCAATAAATAAAAATATACTGCTAAAATACTGCCGATATTGCTTTAGGAAAGAAGCCTCACTGAAACCTAGGGCCTGGGCAGTCAGCCAGGCTCAGTCACTGACCAGTTATCCTTCATGTCATCCCAGAGTCCTGAAGCTTAAATTCATACATTAAATTCAAGAAATCCCCCAGGCTTTCTTACAAAATCGAAATCACAAGTGTTAAACAGTCTAGTGTATTTGTAAAGGTGTTTCAAATGCCAACTTTTGGTGGAGGGGCTCCTTATAATATTTGTAAGGTTTGTGATCGAGCAGAATATTTTTGCATTAATGTTGAGGAGCCCGAGAGAAAGATTTTTATTCATGTGGTTTTGATTGGGGCTCCAAAAAGATTATAGCTTGTTCCTTGTTTGTTGAAGACAACAATTCTGCTGTTGTATTTTTACCAAAATTGCCTGGAAACCACGCAACTCTCCTGAAACTGTTAGTTACACCAGTGATCACCGTCCACATGGTGACAACAGAGGTATAGAAGGAAACATGAGTCAAAGAGGACATTTGTCAGAAATTGCTAGATGGGAATGATGACATTTGCCTGGGATAAGCAGGGCAGCCTCAAAGTGGTGCCTTGACGACCACACTCGCCCACCCACCCTGTCTTCCCACACATCCTCCTCATTCAGATTTGTAGGCAGGACCGGTACTTAAGCTTCACAATTATGCTCCAACATCAGCTCTGCTGAAAGCTCTCCTCGTCTCCTTCCCGTTCCCAAGACAGTGGGACTTTCTGCCCCGCGAGCCCCAGGAATCCCGTCCCCTGCAAAGGTTCTTGTGACCTGTCCACGTTGACTCCCACACTGTGAGGTTTTCTCCTCTTTCTATCCCCTGGGTCTGGCAGAATTCTTGGCACAAAAAGGCTCTCAAAACTTTAATTCATAGAATTTATTTTATGAAATGATATCCCTTCTTGTTTCAGAAAGGGTTTAAGAAGGCTTACAAAAACAGAAAAAATACCCAAACATGATAATTTAGTAGTAGATGGTACAGAGAGAGAAGATAAAGATAGCAACAAAAACTTATGTAATGAAACTCTGTTCCATCATGTTGACAGGTGTTTTTGTTAAAGACTCACAACAGTTGCTTCATTTTATTTTTAATGTTCCAGCTTCACTGAGGTATAATCGACAAATAGAAACTGAATGATTTTTAAGGCGTACAATGTGATGATTGATATGCACATATTTTGTGAAATGATTACCACGATCGAATTAGTTAACATCTCTATCACCTCACCTAGTTACCCTGTTTTTAAATTCTGTTTTGTTTTGTTTTGCGGTGAGAACGTTCAGGCAGATTTCGACAGCTGCTTCCTGACAGCAGCAGGTGGACCGGGTCCCTCGCCCTACGTGCAGCTTCTTTGTCGCCGCGTTTTTCCCGGTGTTCCCGGCATGCACTATAGACTCATCGGGCTAGAAGAAGCAATTTAATCATTCTCTCTTCACAGCTGAACTGTGGGAGATAGATGAAGATCTGTCCTGGTTTTAAATAGCCCTGGATAAGAGGCCACTCTCTTCCAATGTTTTACAGGCCCGTCATTCTTCCGAATCTCTAAGGCAAATCTCATCGCACAGAAGACCTCTTCTCTTTCCTCTCTGCAAGGGGAGGGGATGCCCTTCCGACTCTGTGTGTGAAGGGGAAGTCACGGGCATCAGTAAATTGCTCCCAGCCTTTTCTCCATCCCACTAATTAACTGAAGTGTCTTTTACCTTCTCTTACCTTTGGTGACAGGCAATATGAACTGATAAGAGGACCACAGGAATAGCAGCAATGGATTGAATAACGCTGTAATTTCCCAATTATTGGTTGTAACCACGGGGCCCTAGTTATGGGCTATGTTAAGCACAGATTTTAATTGACCCTTGAAAAAGTGGGTCTGATGAGTGAGCGCTTGAAAACAATCTAAATACATTGTACAAAGAGCCCCATTTTATAGGGAGTAAAATGCCATCTGCTGGGTTTTTTCCTTTTTGTAGTAGAGGATACAACAATGCTTTGTTTACTTGTTTTGCCTCCTAACTTAAATAACATCGTAATTGTTGAAATGTTTTGAATTAAGTGATATGTTCTTAGTTTGTTGCTGTTATTTTAAATCTTGGAACAGGCCTTGTGTGTTTAATATGTTTTAAGATACTAGTATAGCACATTAGCAAAAACAAAATCTTCTGTAAGAACATAGAATCTTAAAAGCAGAAAATCATCTCATCTAGGGAGGGAACTTGTTATTATGCATGGATTTTTTTTTTTTAAGAACCCAGAGACAAAAGATTCTGCTCTGTCAGTTTCTATCTGACGAAGTCATTAATAGCTTTCTGTTTTGGAGTACAAAGCCGTGAGTAAGTGCCATCTCAGAAATGAAAAGAAAGCAGACAAAGGCATATATATAATAGAGAAAATGATTCTTAAAAATTGCCTCTACACAAAGAAATAAAAAATTATAAGTGAAAAATATAGGTCTTTATTAAAGGAAACTTCATTAAAGTATACAAGATGAGGTAATAGAAACCATCATTATTTAGAGGGAAGAAAGAGTATAATAGTTTCTGAGTCCATGAGCAGATTTTATTTTGATCCAGTAGATGCCTGAAGCTGTTCTACTCTGTACTCAGCTCTGGTTATGTCACCAGGGGATAATGGAACTTAAAAAAAAAAATCCAAGACTTGCCTTTTTACAAAGGATTTGAGAAAATTTACAACAAAAGAAATGTGCAATGAAGTAGGGAAATATAAAACAGACAGAAATGGGGAAGTACCACCAGAAAGAGGATAATGATTGTGAGCATCTATTCTATGCTGGGGACTTTGTGCATTATCTCATTAAAACCCTGTGAAGTGTCATTATTTGCAGGTTGGTGGGAAACCAAGCTGAGAACGGTTAATAAAATTCCAAGGTCATATGTATTGTAGCAGGACATGGGCCTACGCAGGTGTGATTAGAAGTGGGCACTCTTAACCATTCTTAAACATTCTCTCCAAATCATGACATGGACAGCTAGAGCTGCAGTAATTGAGATTCACATCCTTCTATGAGCTTCTTGCCAGCCAAGAAGATGAAAGGAAAGCTTGGTTCTTGTGATCAGAAGACTGGAATTTTTTTCTTTCTCCAAGTTCTTAATAAACTGCTCAGACTTTCTGTAGGGAACATGGTACAATGTAGCAAACAATATCTTAAAAAACTTTTTAAGAATTACAAATACGGTGGAAGATTCCTTGTACAAAGCTTTGACGGCACCCAAAGTCATCATGTGAAGAGAGTTTGTAGGGGCTGAAGGACCATGTTTTGCTGTATTGCTTTCTAACCACATTCAGAGGTCTACCTGAAGCTTCTGCTCTCAACTTGGTGACGGTCCTCAATCCTGCCTCTTCCTTTCTGGCCTTGATGTAGGTCCAATCGGAGTCTGAATGACATGTTCTACCTAAAACTGTCTTACTTGTTAAGGTATTTCCCATCAGTGTCCTTCTTCTAGAAGGCAGGTATCAAGAGAGCGGGGGCCTTGCCTAGCTCCTCTAGCTGTGCACTTCCAGCTGAAGTAGTGTCTGGCAGGAACGGAGAGGATGCTCAGTAAATACTTTGCTGGGTGGATGAATGCATGAACACATGGGTGACGTGTGGGCTGGGGAGCATCTGCCCCCTGTGTCTCAGAGCCAGGACGTGAGGCTCTGCTCCTGGAGCTCAGGAACCCGTCTAAGGGCTTATTTTGATTTAGCACAAGGGTTGGTGCCCAGAATGCCCCGAGTTCCTGGTTCTTGAATTATATTGGTATGGATCAGGTGTCCTGGTGGCAGGATCCACAGCAGTCCAGAAGAACCGCTGGAGTCAGTGCAGGACAAGTGGGGTGGCTCGAGCTGGATGGTGCAGAAACAAGGCCAGGACAGCTTCATCCACAGCCCCAGTCATTGCTGGCCCTGCTGGTCTTGACAGTCTAAAAACAGGAACCTCCCACCCGACCCTATGACCCGTCCTTCCAGGCAGAAGCAAGAAAACACAAAAGTCACTGTTGCTCACCCATTTCCTCTGAGTCACCACTGTTAAAGGAAACAATTCATTAGGTTAAAAAGAAAGGACTTTACCTCTGTGGGTGTTGCCTTCCTCACCTGTCAAATGAAAAGGGAATGTTGGGGATGAGATTAAATACTGCTCTTGGGTTCCCTTCTGCCTCTCGCACTCTGAGATTTGAATCCTGCCTATACGTTTGTACCTCTGCTTGGAAACTGCTGTGTTATGAGCAAGGCGGTGGGGCAGAGGCGGCTGTGGGGACTGAGGTGGCCCTGACCCTGTCGGATGTTAGAGCACATCCAAGGAGCAAACGGGGAGGTGGCTGCCCAACCACCGTCTCCATCTAACTCTCCAGCTCCCAGACACCTGTTCTGGAAACTTGTGCCTCAGATTGTGTTTTCAGCCTCAAAGCCACGTGTTGAAAAGTCTTCTTTTGTGTCGGACATTGTGTAGAAGAATATCACAGAATTACATAAACTAAACTGTGTAGGCTCCTTTTCTTTGAAAAAGACAGAAAATCCCACGCTTTGCTGGCTGAAAGGGAACATTAGGCGGAGAAAATTTTAATAAGCAAACCAAGCCAAGCCAGAGGATATCCATGTAAGAAGTCATGATTTAAAAAAACTAAGGGACTTGTTAAAATGACGGTCAGACATATTATTTTGGGAATACATAAGCCTTATCACTCATGAAAAAAAATCCAACAATAAGTTTAAGAGAGTTGAACGGCCCCTCCCTCTTTCTCCTCTGGAGCCCTGAGATGGTGGCACCGGGTGGGGTGGAGGGTTGGACCTTTCCTCCTGGGCACTCAGGCGCCATTCTCACGCACGTAACCGGGCGCCGGGCCAGGCATCGCTGGATGTGTATGTACCTTTCACAGCTTTGGTCAAGTCTGGAATTTCTTGTGCAGCTCTGGGTCACTTTGGAGATTATTGACTGGAGGTGTTCAACAGTGAAGTTGTCGAAATCTGGGTGGTTTGCATGGCTAGAGCCATGGGCGGGCCCATTTTTTCCCAGGAGGGCACTAGCCTGATGGGAAGGTGGAAAAGTTCCCTCTTTACCTACTGGCACATGCAGGAGAAAAAGACATGCTTTCATCTCCCAGAACCACAGTGACGCTGCAGAAGCCCAAGGTGCCAGCTCCAGGGACCCTGCCGACCTCACAGGAGCCACCTGGTGAGATCCGGGGAGTGGAGCTGGCTGTGAGGCGGCTGCGTCATGCTCCAGGGCCCACTAGCACCAGGCATTTGTGAGGTGCCCCTGTGATGACTTCAGCTCTACTCTGCCTTGAGCCCAGCACAAGTGTGCTGTGCTGAGAGGGATGACGGTGTCTCTTCCCATCTCCAGGGCATCAACTGCTTGGTGACAGTCCAATCTTCAAAAACCAACCCATAAAACCACGAACCACACAGGATCCCAGAGTGAGAACCATGCCAGGGAGGTCCAGCCTTCTCCTCTCATTCACTGGGAAGTCGAGGCCCAAAAAGGGCAACTGCCTGCCCTGACCGTACATAAGGAAGCGGCAAGGCCCTGAGTCTCCCTGCGGCTTGTTAGCTGCCTGGTCCATTGCCTGGTCCAGCTGCCTCGCCTGGGAGGGAGCTTCTGGCTTGTTGAGGACCTGAGCTGACATATGTTTTCCTCCTCGATCAGTGATCATGTTCACTTTTGCCTGCTAATGGGCAACGTGGCCAGGCGATGGTTATGGTTCTAAGAAGTATACTTTAGTAAGTTTTCAAATGAGGTGCTGAGTTTGCATACACATTGAAGTTAATACTCAAAAGCATGTTGTTATTTGTTGTGGAGGTTCAAGGTACTGTACACAGGCTCTCTTTTAAATTCTTACAACCCCTGGGAGTTGGACCCAGCATAGTTGGGTGGATTTTTAAGTAGATCCTTCCTTCCCTATGCCACTCAATTAGCAAGCGTTTATGGAGTCTTCAGTATGTACCAGACCTTGTGCTGAGTATTGAGGATGGACACGGAGATGACTTAAGAGTGTTCCTACCTTCAGAGGGGCTGGTGCAGGAGGCAGACATGTAAGTAGCCAACTACGACACGATGATGGCGGTAGCGGGCAAAGTCCCCCGTGGGAGGGAGAGATGATGCCGAAAATACCTTTCCAGGTGAAACACGGAAGCTGGTCTTGGAGGGAGGAGGAGGAAGGCCATGGCTGGAAAGAATGGGCGAAATCCAATCTAAGCTGGAGGGGCTCCGTGTGTGAAGCCCTGGCGTTATGAAAATCATACGCTGCTTTCAGACTTAGCAGAGCTCCTCTCAGATGCCTGCCAGAGAGTGTCAGGGGCAGCTAGAAGTATGAGGGGGTCTCCAACACCACTCTAGGAAATAAGACTTTCCCTGTTAGAGAGTGGGGAGCCACAGAAGTTTTTAACACATCATATAGCAGCAATGAGGAGGGGAGCAAGGAGGATGGAGCCACTGAGTGTTGGAAAACACAACAACAGCTCTCCTGGAAGCCAAGGTGGGAGTGCAGAAAGAAGCTTCATCCAGCAGGTGGTCCCTCTCCAACCAGGTTGCTAAGCTTCATTACGGCAGGGGGCAGGGGGACGATGAAGCAGTAAGGGCTGACCTGGGTCCTTGCAGGGGTGTGAAAATGAAGGGACCACCCAAAGGCACACTCGTAGAGTACCACAGAGGGCACCACAAGCCACCTGTTTTTACTGGGCTCTCACAGCTGCTGCGTTGGTCCAGCAATATGGCAGGGCGTCATGTGCCACACACCACATTCTAAGCCAAACACGACTTGTGCTTAATTTTATTGTCAGGGGACTTGGCATCACTTAAGAACATGTGCCCCAGAACACTTCAGTGCTCAGAACCAATCAGGAGAAGAAAATTTCAGGACTTTTGCATCCTTTATTTGCAAATCGAGGCCCACTTACATCAATATGGACTGAAGTAGACTGGCTTTCTGGAACACATTGTAATTGTGATGGTATCTTGCCATAGCATGTGGTACAAAGTCCATCCTTCATGGTTATATAGCAAAGTAATGTTGCCAACAGTGTACTAGAGTTAATTAATATACAACTTAAACACATAAGAGCACATGCCACGTGATGTGTACCTTGGTAGCTGATGATGCAATGGGCTGCATACTATCAACTGGGTGAGAAAGATAAATAAGCAGATGATTTCAATATAGCAAGTCCTCGAATAATATCATTTCATTCAACATCGTTTTGTTATAAAGTTGACGAGAAAAAAATTACTTCTTGGCCAGGCCACTGGCTGTGTGGAGTTTGCACATTCTCCCCATGTGTGCAAAGTTTTGCTCCAGGTCCCGTGGGTTCTTCCCGCATGCACAAGGTGTGCACGTCAGGCACCTTGGTGTGTCTAAGCTGTGCCAATTGCAGCGAGTGTGGGTGTGTGTGAGTGTGCCCTGTGCTGGGAGGGGGTACTGTCCTGGGTTGGTTCCCATCTTGTGCCCTGAGCTCCCAGGATAAGCTTGGCCATTCAAGACCCTGAACTGGAATAAGGAGATGGGAAAAGAGATGAATGAATGAATAATATAAAATATGAATTCCCCAAGTCTATGATAATCATGCAAATGCATGACGATAAACGATGTGATATGAAAGTGCTCGGCGAGCCTGCCAGGTTTGCGATTACGTTTGAACTGCGCTGTGGTAGGAAGTGCTCCTTACAGCTCTCACTTTGCAAACATTCCTTGATGTAGCCCATTGCTACTGCAACCGCCGTCACTCACCGATGCTCTAAAAGTGGGGTAAATAGTTATCTTACTTGCTTTTATTAATCTTTCTTAAATGAATGTATAGCTCACATTTATTTCAGTATTTAATATTAGAAGTGTTTGGGGTCTTTATTTAGAAGTTGAGTAATGTTTTTGTGACCAGAAATATGCTGTAGGAATTTAACTCTTGTTTATATCAATTAGCTTATGGGAAAATCGGTTTCGTTATATGCTCTTTCCCTGAAAGTCACAGTTTCCAAGAACCTATTGGCGATGTTAGCGAGGACTCACAGGACAACAGACAAACAAGTCTGGAGGCATTTAGAGGACAGAGAGGTAACCGCTGGGTTTGTCCAAGGGAGAGGAAACAAGACTTGGGAGGGCGGTGGGGAAGGTATACATTAGGCAGAAGGAACATACACAAAGGCACAGAGTTGTAAAGACCCCCCTAGCACGTTCAGGGGACAGGAAGATCAGAGTGTCCAAAGCAGGGCTACATGGCATGGGGCTGGGGCAGACTCATGACCAGAGCTAAAGGCCAAGTGTGCAGTGTGCCAAGGTCAGGAGACACAGGTTTCTGTTGAACATGGGAAAAGACCTAGTGTGGCCTCATGGATGCTGTGCTTTCAACAAAAGCTGTGCTGCTTCAGGGCAACTTGCCAGAAGCTACTGCCGAAGGACCAGGGGACACTCCTGAGCAAGCGTGGGACAGTGCATAGCTCTCACCTCAGTGGTATGGGAGGTCATCGGCACCTGCTTTTCAGGTCCCCTCTCTGGCCAGAGGAAGGCCCACCTGGGACCACAGCTCTGGCAAGGGTGCCAGCCACTACATGAACCATGTGCCTGCCATCGGGACACAGCGGGGCTGAACCAGCCGCAG
Organism: Avahi laniger; assembly: GCA_963575035.1. Taxonomy (NCBI): domain Eukaryota; kingdom Metazoa; phylum Chordata; class Mammalia; order Primates; family Indriidae; genus Avahi; species Avahi laniger. The sequence continues at coordinate 16,194 of CAUYSK010061806.1, read as the reverse complement.
CAGCACTCTCTTTTTGTGATCAGAGTGCCCTGCTGAACACAGCCATGTCTGATGTAGATTCAGTGTTCGTGCCCGAGACCGTTTTTGGAAGGCAACTCAGAGCAGTGATGAAGGGTAGAACATAAATAGCAATTGACGACATAAAAGCATCTGAACTCTCTCTCTTCAGTGTTTCATATCTATCCCTCTTCCTCCCTTGAAAGGTGACAGAGCCAGTTCATATCGCAGATGAGGTTACAGTGACACATTCCTCCCCTCTCGTCACTGCGCCCCGCCTGTGATATTCCCAGCCCACGGCACTAGGTTCAGGTTCTGGCTGCCCCTTGCCTTAGACACAGCAGGCGGCTCTGTCCCAGCACCAGGCCATCATAGGAGGCTGGCAGATATGGTTTAAATGAAGACACTTCTGTTGGAAGAAGGAGGAAATAAGAAAGAACTGGTGCTATTAAATTAGGCCTGCCTGTAGTGATTTAGGATAAAACGGGACAGTTGAAAGGATAAGAGAAAAACCAACCCACCAGCATCTCCACCAAGCTCTTAACATCGATGGAAGAAAGAAATGACAAAAGAGTAAAGACAGAGTTGGGAGGCTGAGGCAGGAGGATGGCTTGAGCCCAGAGTATGAGTTCAATCTGGGCAACACAGCAAGACACTGTCTCTTAAAAACAAATAAACAACAACAACAAAACCCTCACACACACACACACACACACACACACACACACACAAAACCCAAAAAGAGCAAAGACAAAGCATTTCTTTTTAAGTGAGCCATAGCTAAATGAACATGTGCCTGGAGTGTGAGAGTCCCTTGAGGAAAATTCCAATAGCATCAAGATATCCTCTGGTCAAAACCAGCAAATCAGGTGACCTACATGGGTGGCATATTGCTTTGTTATCAATTATTCATGGAAATGGTAAAAGGAAGGAACAATTCTATTTTGAAAACAAATGGGATTTGTTATTCAGCTCTGAGAGCATTGGGAAATTATCATTACCGTTCTGTGAAGGTGGGTTGGGAGTGTGTAGGAACCGAAGCAGTCCACAATTTTGCTTGGTTCTAGAAGAACATTGAGAGAAAGGGAACGTTTAACTTCTACTGCTTAAACATGTCTCACATGCTGCTTACTGCTGCAAATCTTTAACATACTTAACAGAAAGTCCCCTCTGACATTTTTCACAGTAACTGATCTCTTTGATTTTTCAGAACTAATGGGAAGGGACAAGCAATTGAGGCAGCTCGAATCTTTGAACTCATGGACAGCAGCTATAGTCCTCCGTGGGATTTTAGACCACGTTTCCAATTTTACAGACTGGGGAGGAGGAATGGTTCTCACACAGTCCATCTCTCCTGCTTGGATACCTGCAGCCATCACCCCAGCTTGCGTGTGACACACAAGAGACGCGGCTGCCACTGGGAATGTCCAAGTGCCACTGCTTCTCTCACCGAGTCCCGGCCACGCGGAATCTTTGCTCAGTCGTGTGGTACAGATTTCCGTGAAACTCAACGAGAATGCGGTTTAATTGGCACTGTCTTCTTGACTGTCTGTAGCAATCACCAGAAGGCAAACTAGATGATTATCATCTCACTAAGACACTTTTCACTCTTTAGCTGACGCCTGGACACCTTGGGCCTCAACGACAGGCTAATGTATTCAGGACACTCACTGCTGTTTCAGGACAAGCTGCCTATATCCAGACAAACAGAAACGGAGAGGTCTCAGTGATCTGGATATTTTAGAATCTTTCTTTTCATTTGAGGCTTGAGTTAATTATTCAGATAACATCTCCAATTTTCTGTTTTACCTTGCATGCAGAAAAAGCAGCAGAGATTAAAGTTTCCCATCCTTCCAGAGAATAATAGCTGCTCAAGGAGCCCGGATGGAGGCGCAGCAGACACGGCTCTCGCCTCCTGGGGGGCGGCAGTGAGGGGGATTTGCTCATTGCAGGAGGCACGTGGGCTGCCATTCACTCTGCTCCTTAGGCTTTTCCACACAGCGCCCCGAGACAGAGGCATTAAAAGGAAAACGAGGAAATGAAAGTAATTTGGGGGTTTTTTTTGAGAAGAAACATTACTTCTGAGGAAGGGAGAGTCACAGGTACGTGCTAATGAGTCTTAAGGGCCTGCATATTCCAAGACACTGACTTTGTTCTTCGCAAAGGACAACTCTCATCCCACCAGTCATCAGAAGACAAAGCGTCCCACGTCAGCGCCTCGGTTATGATCCACCATTAGAGGCTGGTGCTACTACTGCTTTATCGATACTTCTCCAAGGTAGTTAGACCCACGTGGCTTTAAACTGCTAAGGGTGCACTTTTCAGCCATTCTTCATTTATTTATTCATTCAGCCAACCAGGGCACATGCCAAACACCAGAAAATGAACTGGAATATAAACTATGGCATCTGCCCTGGAGAGTTAGGAGACGATTGTGCAAAACAGTAATAACCCAAGGCGTTCTATGGAGTTTTACATACTCAATTGCCAAAACAGATTATTAGAAGAAAATGCAAATGCAGGGAGAGAGTGGGGTGGATAATACTGACGGGAAGAATGGTGTAAGCCCAACCGGAATATAAAGGTCCTGTCCAATTTAGGTTTTTTAGAAAACGTCTATATTGTTTTCTAGTGACTCCACTGCATATGTGTTTAGATTGACATATAAACACACTTGAAAAAGGAGCCTCAGAGCCAGACCCAATGTGGCTAGATTTCTCAGTCTTGGTATGTCCATTAAAATCTGGGCAGCAATTTGCATTTCTGTAGGGGAAGAGGAGGCGTGAAGGATCCTTGCTGTGACTGGTAACTGAAAATCCCTGCAAACCACCTTGGAGAGCGGCTCCTTCTGAGTGTACCTGAACCATCACTCTTTGAGGCTTCCACTCTGAGCACCACCCCTAGAGAGTAACAGCCACACGTATCCATACAGTCTCTGCTTTGCAGGATGCTAAAACAATCTGCAAGATGATAAAAAGCAATCTCCATAATTAACAAATTCCCATCTGCTGATTAGGAAGTGTTAGAAATGGACAAACAAACAAAAGTAACTGTGGCATTTTGGCTAGGACTCCAACTCAAGGACTGAAATGTGCCCTTGCTCTGGTTGTATATAATTCAGTTCAGTTGAACAAATACCCGTAAAATGCCTACTGTTTGTAAAGCTCTGAGCTAGCTGTTGTTCAGGATATGATCCTTGTTCTCCGGTCAACTGAAGCAGAAAAAGCTGAATGCATGAGATGAAAACGAAATTAAAAATAAAACAAATAGCCTCCTCTTCCCTGGAGATTCTAATTCAGTAGGCTGGGGTGGGGACCAGGCAGCTATGTTTTTAAGAGCATCAGCTCAGTCTCGTTCTGACCCGCAAGGAAGCACTCAAACAGGGGCCATCACTGTCTCTAATTGGTGGTTGTCACAAAAAGCTGCAAAGAGGAAGTATGGTCACCTTGAGATATTCCAACAACAATTGCACGTTAAGTGCCTTGAAGGCACAGGTCAGACTTGGGCAAGTGCAGGACAGGGAAGGAGGATGTTCCCAGCTACAGGCAGAGCTATGGGGGCTGCAAAGTACACCCTGAATGCTGGCCCTCTTGAGAGATGCCAGGAAGAATCTTGGAACAGTTCATTTCTAAATGGATTCATCAGTCTTATTTTTTTTTTTCATTAGTTCACATTTGGCCTCATTTCTCAATCTAGAATGGTGCAAAGCAGCCATAACCTGAACTGAGACAAACCAAAGTGACATGGATAAATTTGCGGTAGACATCAGAGCACCAGGGATCGGGACCTCTCTCCCAGCTCGAATGGCCCCAGAAGCTTCCACAGCTGCACTGCTGACTTCAGAGTTAAGCATTCATGCGTGGATGTCTTGTCATGAACCAGGGGCCCTCGCCTCACCACTAGGAAGATACCCCACAACCCTTCCTGGGTATTAATGTAGGATGAGTCACATTTTGCAAATTCCAAAGACCTGAGAGAAGTCCAGAGTTGGGACTTTTGAGTGAAAGTAATGCACGCCAAAAATTTGAAAATTACACAAAATTAAAAAAAACCACCAAGCCCCCATAACTGTGCCATTCAGAGACTGTTGGAATAGTTATGTGCAAATATTTCCTTCCTTTTTCCTTCATGTACTTTGTTAGATAGTCGAGACCACACATTTTTGTATTCTGTTTTTTATGCATAGCTACTACAGTATAAGGATTTCCCTCATGTTATTAAAATATATCCCCGAAATTATTTCAATAGCCATAATATTTTAACACATGAATATTCATAATTATCACAGTAATTCTATTTTTGGAAATTTTTGTTGTTTTCCTTTTTTTCCATTATAGAAAATGCTAATAAAGCTGGCATGACCACGGGCCAGTGAAAACATCCAAGTAAAAAGCAGCAATTCATCTACAGATTTGACTTTTTTAAAATAATTAAAAACATTACACCAATGTCACAGATAACATTAATATTGAAAAATAATTTATTGCATTTCTTTCTGCTTGTCTGGTAGGAATGGGCTTAAAATTGCTTGTTTCTCCCTTACCAGAATGATGTCGGCAGTGCTGCTTAGAGCTATGAGACTGAGAGATAGCAAGATACAAACAAAGATCTCTTCGAAGGTCTTTAGAGGGGCTAAAAAATACATACCAGCGCCCCCAGTCACACATCCCCTCCGCCTTTTCTTCCGCCCCCTGGTCTTGCCCTTATTCTAGAGAAAGTCTCCCTTCGAGAGAGAGCTTGTATTTGATTGGACACAGCACACCTGGATATGGGCCAAACTGAGATTCCAGAATACATGAGAGAGGTGGCCTGGGGCCAGGTCTGGGGAGCCTTGAGTGTGGGCAGAGGAATTTGTCTTCGGGATTAATTATTCCCAATGGGTGAGAACAAACCACTGCACATTCGTCAGGAAGGGCGGAGAATAACAGGACGAAATGGGCTTCTAGGAAAATAAAGTGTCCGACAAAAGAGGGTGGGTGAACGTAACAAGAAAGCTTTTGCACAGGGTTTCCCAGTTTACAGGAAGCTTCCTCGGCTATCGTGTGTCACGATCCTCCCCGTCCCTGGGAGGCAGAGGCAAGCCCCCATTCAGACAACGAGCCTGGAGTCACAGAGCAAGTGAGCTCAAAGCGGGGCCTCAGACCTCAGTCTTGTGATGCCTGGTCTTTGGTCTGTGTATTTCCCCTTCCCAGCAAGAATTGCATTGACCCCAGACTCCCTGCATGTTTTCTTCCTGACGAGAACTTACAAATCTGGAAAGCTTTACTACACTGTTCGTAGAAAAATGTCAAGAGGGAGGAATACTATCAGAATTGTCTGGGGATTTTTTTTTCTAAACACACACAACCACCCTCCTCCTTCCTTCCCTGCTCCCGGCTTCTGACAGTGTCACCTGGATGCTTCTCATTTGCAAGAGCTCCGTGACCGCTGTCTGTCAGCCTGCACTGCGGCGGGTGGCAAATCCCCCTCCTCTCCTCACTGAGAAAGTCCTGGTGGTTTGGGCTGCGTGTTCAATTACAGAGTCCCGGAGAAAGAGCTGTTAATATAACATTCTTGATGAAAAAAAGAAATGGGAAATACGTCTCATGTTTGTAACATGCAGAAAATCCTATGATTAGTGCTGGTGGGTTTTCTCCCCCCGCTATCTCCATCTACATGGATATCCAATATACATCTCCAACACACCTCCAGAAACAAGTTCTTGGTCACCCCAGCCCTAAGTGTGCTCTCCCCTATCTCAGTAGAGGGTAACTCCATTCTCCCAGGTAGCCAGAGTGCACACCCGGAGGCATCCTTGACGCTTTCTCTCCCAAGGTCAATGCTGAAATGCAAACCTTGTCTACATCCACACAGCATGTCCTGCCTCTGCCAGCTTCTCAGTCCCCCACTGCTGACTTCCTAACCTCAGCCACCAGTAGCTCTTACCTGGGCTAAAGACGACTTCCAGCCTACATTCTATTCTCCACACCGCAGTCACAGCAACCTTTAAAAAACCTAAATCAGATCGCAAACTCTTCTGCCAAATCCTCTGTGGTTCTTCTCACGCAGTGCAAATCCAAGGCCTTTCCAGTGGCTGCAAGGCCTCGGTGCTCTATCCTCTGGTCCCCTGTCCCTGACTTTAGCTCTCACATTTGCCTCCTCCTCCTTCAGCTCCAGCAGCTCTGGCCTCCTGCTGTTCCTGCAGCCCACCTACCACAGACATGTCCCAGGGCCTTTGCACGTCCTGTTCCCACTGTCAGGAATGCTCTTCCTCCAGTGTCCAGGCCTCTGCTCTGCTGGCATTTCCTCATCACCCGCTCACCTACTCATCCCAAATCCCCTTATATGAAGTGGCATCCTTTGCCAAGCTCACGCTCTTTCTCCTTTCCCTGCATTAGTTCTCTTTATAGCATTTAACACCACTGAAAACAGCATACACTCATCAGTTTCTCTGTCTTCTCCTATTACAAGGTACGTTTCATGAGCATCAGGACTTTATTTTTTCACCACTATATCCCTCCAGCACCGGAAACAGTTCACAGACACAGCAAATCACTCAATAACTTTTGAGTGGATGAATAAGTGAATGTTACTGCTATCATTGTATGCAAATCCTTCAAATCTATTGACTTCCCCACTTAATTAGTATGGAGAAGTCAAATGAGCACCAATGAAGTTCAGGATACTTCAGTCAGAGGCAGCAGCCAGGTAGCCTATGGGGCTTCCTGAACTCTGTTCATGACTTTCAAAGTCTAAGTAGTATGGGGACCATGACTTTGCAGCAGTTAGAAGGTGTGATTTCGGGTTGGAAATGGCCATCCTCCCAAGCACTCTTAGGATGTGGCAGTTTGGACTTCCGCTTGACACAAAAAACATTTTAAAAGTGGCAAACAGAAGCTGTGCATTTGCCAATAGAAGTAGTAAAAAAAATTAATAGTAGCTCCCATTTTTGAGAGCCTACCATTTGCCAGCACTTTTGCTAAATATTCCTTTAAATATTTACTATAATGAAGCAGGCATTAAATTTGCTTTCCCAGGGCACACACTGAGCAGCGATCAACTGAACAATCAGGAGAGAGGAAGAGGGAGCAGAACACACAGCAGCCTTCCTGCTCATGTTGCACCTCTGAAGGCTTAAGGACCCACCCTAGCCTCAGAATCAAGGTAGGGTGGCGTAAGGGCTCCCTGGAGGCTTCAGTGTTGCTCTGTCTTGATGGCATTATCACGGGGCTTCATGCTTTGTGCTTCTTGTGGTCTCAGTACTTGGATCTCTGAGGCCTGCTGCTATCTCTCTTCTGCAAGGGAAATTTGCCTATTTGGACTGTGCTGATTTCTCATTCCACCTCTCCAAGTCACCCCACCCCTCAGGGGCCTGAGCTCCTCTGCTGAAACCGAGGGCAATGTGTGCTTGCTCTCTGGCCTGTTTTTTCAGTCTTGAACATGGTTCCAAGGCCTCTGTGATCTATCTGTGGTCTCTGATTTATCTGCAGGACATAAATACAGACTTAGAGACCACAGACTAAGAGATCTCTGGCTGGTTCCCATGGTTAGATCACTGGCCTTTGCCCAAACTTGCATTCCCGGTGCTTTTAGTATAACCTATTCCTCCATGTCTAAGCAGTTTTCTGGGATTAAAAAGATAACAGCTTGCTGTCTAGCTATTTCATTTTTTTGTTTTTTGCCTGCTCAGGTTCTTTATTTTGTATGACTCTGGGCAAGCTCATTCCTGACTGTACTCCTAATGAGTAGTTGGAGTCCAAGTGGCAGATGCCTCATGAACTTCAGAGATCCTCATTGACCTTTGCAGGCTGTTTGCTGATTTTCTAGTCCAGTGATTGTCAACCTGGTGTGCACACTGAAATAGGCTGAGGAACTTCAACAAATGCAGATGCCCGGGTTCCACCGCCCAGGGATCTGACTTAACTAGGCAGCCGTATGGCCTGTTATTAGGGTTTTTCAAAGCTCTACATGTGAGACCCTTTTTCTGCATGTCTAATTCAAGCAAGCTCTCCTAACAACCTATTCCATTTTCCCCCTCTTGTCTTACCTGCTTTTATACTGAAGGCTCAAAGAATTACACTGTGCCCATAAATACTCTCCTAGCAAGCCCCAGGTACTGGTAAGATCTGCTCTTTTTAAAAAGAGCCAGCCCATTTGATGACAAAATGTTAGACTAAGTTTATGTAATTACATTTAATACACTTAAACTAGAACCTTAAAACAAGAAAAAAATCCATATGGAAAGCATACGAATGTGAATAAAGCACACAGTAAATAAAATCAGGGTGCTTCGAAATTGTGAATTACAAGACCTGCGCAAGTCCTGGCTCTGCCACTTGTCAGATCTGCAATTTTGGGCAAATCTCTTGACATTTTTCCTCCTCAACGTCCTTGTTAGTAACATCAAAACATAAATACTATGATTCCACAGCTTTGTTGCGGACATAAAATGGAATAGTGCTGGTGAATGTACCTCATAGGGTTATTATTTTATTAAGAATAGAATGGAAATGATTTCAGGGGAGAGAGGTAGGGTTGAAGTGGGTCAGAGGATACAACATTCCAGTTAGTCAGGAGGAATGAGTTCAAGAGAGCTGTCGCACAACGTGGCCACACCAGGTAATAACTATGTGTGGTATTCTTGAAAATTGCTAAGAGAATGATTTTAAGCGTTCTCACCACAAAAAATGATAAGTATGTGAGGTAATGCGTATGTTAATGAATTTGATTTAGCCATTCCCTGATGTATACATATTTCAAAACAACATGTACACAACAAATATATACGGGTTTTATTTGTGAATTTTAAAAATGTTAAAAAAAATTATTTCAGCTCTGGGAAGGACAGTCCTCTCATTTCTTGTAAGATGACCTGTCACTAGAAGGGTCTGCAGACCAAGTGAGAAGGCTCCCGGCCTGTGGCCCTGCTGTGGCCTCAAACACAGGAGGCCCCCGCTGCTGGAGACCCCATTATTAATGTCACCCGGACCCTGGACACGCGTCCCCACCTCCACTCCCCTTGCCCTTGAACCAAGGAGCAGCTGCGTCCAAGTGCTGGGAAGGGGTGTGGCTGTTCCACCGCTGAGGCTCAAGGCAGCCTGGGCTTTGGGGAAGAATCAAGAGGCGAAGCGCTCGGGTAAGAGAAAAGACAATTTAATTAACTTGTCAAGTGTTTCTCTTTGAGAACATGAATGAAATTGATTGTTGCATAAAAAAGCACCGTTTCCCAGCAGTGTCCAGCTCTCATGTCCCTTCCTGTTCCAATTCAAGGTCTTACTTTTGCCCATGACCTAGAGCGACGGAGGCTGAGGCACATGCCACGATATTGAACAATACATATTACTCTTAAATTAATATTCCTGTAGATCTAAATCAATGCTTCTCAGATGTTTTGGTTCCAGAACTTTTTACACTTTTAAATATTACGATTCTAAAGAACTTTGTTTATGTTACATTTATTAATATTTATTATATTATAAATTAAGATAAAATGTAAAATATTTGTATTAATTCATTTAAAAACAATAATCACAAACTCATAACATATTAACATGGATAACATATTTTATACAAAATAGCTATATTTTCCAAAATATAAAAAGTGGAAATTGTGACATCGTTTTACATCTTTGCAAATCCCTTTAAGGTCTGGCCTAACAGAAGACAGTTGGATTCTCATACCTGCTTCTGACTTCAATTGATTGTGATATTATAGGAGCTTCTGAAAAACTCCAGTGTATAGTCATGAGACAACGAGAGTGAAAAAGTCAAATAAAATCTTAATATGACCAAGAAATTAGTTCTGACCTTACAGACCCACTAAAAGGCTCTCAGAGACCCCCAGGGGTCCCCAGACCATACACTGAGAATTTCTGTTCTAGATACGGCGTTTGTGAAGCATGGTACTGATTCTGTGTGCTGGCAATTAGATGACCATTGGATACTAGAATGGCAGATGGTCTTACAACAATATTTAATAAAATGTAATTAATTTTTGAAAGTGCTTAAAAATCAGCTGTATTTAGACAACTTTGATATTTTGTTTAACAAAAGACATATTTAGTGATATCTATTCATTATTTTATAGACTCGTTCGTAGCTTGCTTTACATCTTCCAAATGTTTAATCCTGTGGTACGTGGGTCTCTTTTTATCATCCTTGCTCTGCTCCTGGGGCGCAAGTGTTGGGATGTGAGACGGGCTGTGAACACTAAACACTAGACAAGAAACACGCCCGTGGGGACTGCAAACGACCTTAAGACAGGCAGATGTGACCTTGTAGACAGCCCCCGCGGTCTTGCCGGTGCCACAGGGAAGGAAATGCTCAGCAGATGGGTGAAGTCAGCCAGAAAGCGGGCGACACAGGCCCTTCCTGCAGCAGCTCGCGCCCTGTCCTGCCATCTTTGCCCTGCCCCCCCACCCCGCCTGCGCTGCTTGCTAAGGTGAGGCACCTGCCGCCTGGCTGCTGGGTTTGGCCATCAGGCGCCCTGGCTAGAGCGGCATGAGAGACCCCTGCAAACGTCCATAAGAGGCACACAGAGTGACCTAAGCTGAGTCAGACATTGCTCCTGCTGCAAATCAGCATCTTCAATCCAGCAGTAGAAATTGTCACTAAATAGCTAGGCGACTGCAATGTGAGGCAGAGTGCAGCAGAAGTCACAGTGTTCTACGACAACTGGAAAGGAAAGACTGGATTCTGCTGGATGAGGAGGGACTCAGAGAAGGCCCCAGGGGCGGGGGTTGTCACCCTTGAAGGGCCTTGGAGGATGGACAGAGGTTGGGGGGCAGGAGTCTGAGACCGCACACTCAGGATGCGATAAGATCCCACTTCTGCAGGCAGAGCCAGCAGAGGCTCAGCAAGCAGTCCGGCCGATAGCCGCGGTGTGTTTGAGGGAGCGTGGACACAACAGAGAGCTGAGGTTGGGAAGGGAGCTGTGGGCTTGAAGAGCTTGTGTTTGGAGTCAGATCTGGGTTTAAATTCCAGCTTCCTACTTGCTATTGCTAGGACATTGCACAATCTCTGAATTACACGTTTTCTATCTGTACATGAGGAATAATTACATTTCCCTGATAAGGGTGTTTGAAAATCAGGGCTAATGCATGCTTGGCACACTGCGGGTGGCCACCCAGTGCCTGCGATGGTGGGACACAGGCTGTGGGGAGCCTGGAGGAACAAGCCTTAGAGAGGGGCCCGGTCTGTAGGGAACAGAAGCCACGCGAGTTGGAGAACAAGAGATGCCACACCTGGGTCACAGCTGAGCCTGAGACAGCGATGCCGTGATGCAGCTGGTTCAGGCGAAGCTTTCCGCAGCGGCGGGTCAGAAGCTGGGGATGAGGCTCCCGGCATCACTCTTAGCTGCCCGCCCTGGTGAGGTGGGGAGCGCAGACCTGCTGAGCAAGAGAAGCAGCCGGATATGCTCCAGCGTCAGAGGAGAGACTCAAAAATCACCTCTACTGGAAGCCTCAGCATTTGGGTTAAAGTGCCAGTCTTCCCCTGTCGGGGGCCATCCGCTCTCTTAACTGCCTTCTCCCTGGTCCTCAGGCTCATTTGCTCCTCGTGACCAGGAGTGTTATCTTCCACGTTAGGGAAACAGGTGGGTGGGGCTCTTTTCTTCAAGACTTTGGCAGTGTCATGAGGGCCTCCGTGTGTCTGTTCTCTGTCTGACAATCAAGTTGTAAAGGAAACTTCGCGTTGAAGGAAATGACCCATTTCAGATACCAAGGAGGGGTGCTGGCTTCTCATTTGACTAGAATTATCATAATTCTTCATCCTTCATTCATCTTAGTATAATAAGTGTGTTATTATACTACCTGTTTAAACTTATAAGGACTTTCTCCTTGTATTTCTGCTCACCAGGAACTGTAACTCATCAAATGGAAGAGAAACTGGTAGAACTTGCCTTGAGTCCCAGTGGCCTGGGATTGAGGTAACAGGTTCTAGGTGTCCTTGTGCAATTAACCAGCCACGTGACTCTGGGCATGTTAATCACCCTTCTGGGGAGTGGGCCTCCCTTTTCCTGAAGTGGATTTGGACTAAATCCACAAGGTTCTGTCTGTCCCTGACACACGCTGTGTAAGGTCACGGGTGTTCAGTTGTGGAGCAGGGAACCTACCCTGTGTCTCTGCACTCTTGTGCTGTGCTATTTCCACAGGGACCTTCGATGGGACCCAAAGTGCAGATGGGCTTTGTCACCACCGGTGTCAGCTAGTCATGATAATTCTAGTCAAATGAGAAGCCAGCATCCCTCCTTGGTATCTGAAATGGGTCATTTCCTTCAACGCGAAGTTTCCTTTACAACTTGATTGTCAGACAGAGAACGGACACACGGAGGCCCTCATGACACTGCCAAAGTCTTGAAGAAAAGAGCCCCACCCACACGGAGGCCCTCATGACACTGCCAAAGTCTTGAAGAAAAGAGCCGCATCCACCTGTTTCCCTAACGTGGAGATGCTCTCTCCTTGGAGCATCTGACTCCTCTCAGAAGAGGTGATAAGAACTCCTGGTACTGACCAACGTCTGGGACAGAGACTATCACAGCATCCAGAGTCATCGCACTCCCTTTCTGCACCTAGTCCACCCCAATCCTGCTCCGGCCTCCTCCTCTTCTGCATCCCAGATAGGCTGTGCAGACCCCAGTGGAGGCAGCTCTTGGTAACTCTTACCAAGGGGAAGCACCCAGTGAGCATGCACTGTGAGAGCTGTGGAGATGCTGGCTTATATGGTAGACAAAACAGGCAGGGCCCCCGTCCTCAGGCAGCGTACAGCCTCAGGGAGACTTAAGGAGCCATGAAGGAAAAAAGTAAGGCACTGTAAGAGAATCAAGATGGGAGATACTTTGGAGAGGTGCAGAGAAGGCCTCTGCAGGGTGACACATCAGCTGAGACCTTAGAACAAATGAACCAGGGATAAGAAGGGGACACTTTTCTAGGCAGAAGCAGGGCATGTGCAAAGATGTGGAGATGGGAGTTCTCGACTGGTTCGAGGAACTCGAAGAAGATGAGTGAGGCTGCAGCACAGTGAGAAAGAAGAGAGGTGGACGGTGGGGCCGAGGCAGGCAGGGGCTAGCCGGGGCAGAGCCTTGCAGAACCCAGCGATGATTTGCAGTTTGGTCTGAGTGCAGTGGGATGCCATGATCGGATGGAAGTTCAGGGGCTCTGGTTTATAAACAAATAACATTTTGTTTAAAATATTTCTTTTCACTTACTCGAAATTGTGAAGTAATCCCTCCCATATCCTAAAAAAGGACACAGAGAAGCATTTTGCTTCAAGACCATCCTTTGTCTGCTACTTGTTTAAATTGAGTTCACGACAGTAAAACTTATTTAGTCAGTTCATTATCCCAGACTCCCCGCATCTGTCCCCACACAGATAACACAAATCGGATACCCCCACCTAGACCCCATGCTGAACGTCGCATCTGAGATAAATGGGTAGGCAGCGCAATCCAGACGCAACTCAAAGGAATAAAGACTATGCATCTACACAGTGGCCTCATTTTTAATTCCTGAAAACCACTGGGTTTCTTCATTTATGCAACTGATTTTTGTTGTGTGCCTACTGTATGCCAGGTACTGTACTAGGCACCCTAGTTACAGCAGCAAACAATGGACAGAAATCTCTGTCCTCACAGAGCTTGAATCCTAATGGAGGAGAGATCACAAACCAGACAAGTAAATTATAGGCTGTTAGGAAGGGATGAGGGCCGTGGAGTAAAATAAGGCAGGAAAGGGAGGTGCAGAGCAGCGGGGGTGCTGCGATTTTAAGTGGGGTGCTCAGGGAAGGCCCCTCGGAGGCGATATAGAAGGAGGAGAAGAAGCAGCCATTTAGATCCCAGGGGAAAGAGCTTGGGCACAGAGGGAAGACCAAGCCCGAGATCCCCAAGCAGGAGCTCCTGGCAGCCGAGGGACAGCAGGGAGGCCAACGTGGAGCAGAGAGAGCAAGGGCGGGGCAGAGGCCAAGGAGCCTGCTGAGGCACAGGCGGGGACCACATCACGCCGGGCCTTGTAGGCCATTTACTGGGCTTTGGGGGCCCTCTGAGGTTCAGACAGGGAGGTGACGTGTTCCAGATCAGGTCTGAGAAGGCTCGCGCTGGGAGTGTGGCGAGAACAGGCCGCACGTGTGGCAACAGGAGGAGCAGGTGGGAAGCTGCTACAGCGACGGAGCTGCTGACAGCCAGAGCCAGGTGGGAGCTGTGCACACGCCCAGGAACGACCAGATTCAGGGTCTATTTTTGAGGATGGAGGTTTGGGTGTGGGGTGCAGAGAAAGGATGAGTCAAGGATGACTCCACAGGTTTCGGCTTGAGAAACAGGAAGAGGGGGATTGCCGTTAACTGGCACAGGGAAAGAGCAAGTGTGGAGGAGGCCGGCCAGGAGGCAAAGACGCTGGCCTGGGCACCTTGAGTTTGAATAGTTTAGTAGACGACCAATCGAAGACCTCAAGCAGGAGCTGAATATTCAACCTCAGGGTTCAGGGTAAAGGTCTGAATTAGACATATAAATTTGGGAATCACCAGCCTGTAGACGTTATTTCAAGCCATGAGGGTGGACAGGACTGCCCGGGAGCAGGTGTGCGTGGATAGCAGGAGAAGGCTGGACCCCAGGGGCAGCCCACGGCTAAACTTTGGGGACAAGAGGGAAAGAGCCTGGAAGGAGCAGCCAGTGAACTGGGGAAAAAACCAGGAAGGAAGGCTGTTCTGGAAGTGGAGAGGGCCGAGTTTCACGGAAGGTGCTGTCAACTGTGTCGAGTGCAGTAAGGTGAGAACTGAGACCGGACCAATGGGTTTTCCAAAGTGGGGGACCTTGGTGACTGTGACAAGAGCAGCTGTCATGAAGGAGTGGGGAGACGCTTGATCAGAGAACGAGAGGGGAGGAGCTGGAGGTGGTTCAGATGCCTCTGGAAGAGGGGAGAAGGCAAGGGCGTGGTGGGTGGAGAGGGCAGCGTGTGGTGAGAAGACCCGGGAGAGGCGTAGGGGGCTGCTCTGACAGGGAGAGAGGGGCTGCTGGAGAGACGTCCTCAGCAAGTGGTAGAGGGCAGGGCCCAGGACACAGGTGGGCTTACAGCGGGGCACGGGCAGTTCACCTGTTGAAGGCAGAAAGGCAGAGTCACGGCAGCAGGTGGCAGTGGGAGTCTGGGTGCTCTTTTCTGATGCCCGCAACTGTCTCAACAGAGCGTGAAGCAGGATCCTCCACCACCCGAGGAGGAGGATGGGAGGGAGCTGACGGAGGTTTGTTCATCGTCACATTTTAATTAATTAGCAGACTGATTTCTCTTTCACATACATGATAACACCTGTTTTTATGTCACATGAAGAAAGTAGAGAGATAGGACTAGCAGAAGAAGTCCAGCCCAAGAATCCTGAAAACCCAAGAGAAGCCCCAGGTGAGGCTTCAGGCAAACATTGAGACGATCTAATAAATACTTTCTGAGCACAAATGTCATCTGGCAGGGTGGGACAAGAGGCATTTGCATCTCTGGCGAATGTACTTTCTATTCCATGAGCAAAGGAGGGTTGCAGAGCAGTCCGTGGGATTCAGACAGTTCACTGACTTCACCTGAGAAAAAGCAAAACTGAGAAAACAGAAAAGCTGGATGGAGCATGTGCCAAATCCAGAAGCTGCTCCTCGGGAGACGGCGGAGCTGAGCTAATTCTGTACCCGGTGTACGACATCAGCCGGCTTCGGGTTTAGGTCTATTTTCAAACCTAGAATGTGCCAGTGTACAGGGAAGACTGCCTTTGGCTTAAGGCATTTAGCTTTGCAAAAATAAATAGTATCATCAAAGAAATAAAACATATTTTACCAGGATTAGTTATAATTCATAATGATATAAAGATGGTGGAATTCCATGTGATATAGGAAGGGCTAATTATCACAATTTTTAAAAGTAATAATAATGTGAATTTCTACCTATGATTTATTTTGAATAGTACCTTCTTACTTATTATTTTTTAAAAATGTAATCTCTACTTAAATCCCACAAACCACTGTGTGAGATGCTTTTTTTTTTTTTTTTGAGACAGAGTCTCACTCTCTTGCCTGGAGCGAGTGCCATGGCGTCAGCCTAGTTCACAGCAACCTCAAACTCCTGGACTCAAGCGATCCTACCGTCTCAGCCTCCCAAGTAGCTGGGACTACAGGCATGTGCCACCATGCCCGGCTAATTTTTTCTATATATATTTTTAGCTGTCCAATTAATTTCTTTCTATTTTTGGTAGAGA
>CAUYSK010061805.1:0-20410 GCA_963575035.1 Avahi laniger | reverse complement strand
GGGAGGCCGAGGTGGGCGGATCGTTCTGAGCTCAGGAGTTCGAGACCAGCCTGAGCAAGAGCGAGACCCCATCTCTACCAAAAATAGAAAGAAATTAATTGGACAGCTAAAAATATATATAGAAAAAAAAAAAAAATTAGCCGGGCATGGTGGCACATGCCTGTAGTCCCAGCTACTTGGGAGGCTGAGGCCGTAGGATCGCTTGAGTCCAGGAGTTTGAGGTTGCTGTGAGCTAGGCTGAGGCCACGGCACTCTAGCCCGGGCAACACAGTGAGACTTTGTTTTTTTTGAGACACAGTCTCACTCTGTTGCCTGGGCTAGAGTACCATGGTGTCAGCCTAGCTCACAGTAACCTCAAACTCCTGGACTCAAGCGATCCTACGGCCTTAGTCTCCCAAGTAGCTGGGATTACAGGCATGGGCCACGGTGCCTGGCTAATTTTATATATATATATATATATATATATGAAGAGAGTGAAATGTGGTTACTGGAAGCTGAGGGTGAGGATGCGGGGACATGTTATTCAAAGGATGCAAATTTAAGTTAGATAGGAGGAATAAGTTCAAGAGATTTACTGCAGATTGTGGTGACTACAGTTAATAACAATATATCATATACTTGAAAATTGCTAAGAGAGTAGATTTTAAGTGTTCTCACCACAAAGAAATAAGTATGTGAAATAATTCCTGTGTTAACTATCTTGGTTTAGATACTCCACAATACATATGTATATCAAAATATCATGTTATACAACATTAATATGTACAATTTTTACTTTAATGAAAAGTCATTTAAGGCTGGGCGTGGTGGCTCACACCTGTAATCCTAGCACTCTGGGAGGCCGAGGTGGAGGCTGTTTCTATGAGTTCTACTTTTTTAGATTCCATGTATGTATGAGATCATGGGTTTTTTTTCTTTCTATGTCTGGCTTATTTCACTTAACATAATGTCCAGCAGGTTCATTCATGTCACAAATGACAGGATTTTCTTTTCTTTTAAGCTTGAATAGTATCCTATTGCATATAATACCACATTTTCTTTATCTGTTCACCCATTGATGGACACTAAGGTTGATTCCATACCTTGGCTATTGTGAACAATGCTGCAGTGAACATGGGGGTGCAGATATCTCTTCGACATACTGATTTCACTTGCTTAGGATACATACCCAATAATGAGATCGTTGGATCACATGGTAGTTCTATTTTTAATTTTTTGAGAAAACATGCTGTTTTCCATAACGGCTATACTCTCTATTTAATTTAACTTTAGATAGAGAACTAGGTGCTAAAGGAAAGCTTAAATGGGTGTTAGAATATCCTGCTTGGCCTCGAGTTTCATTTTTAAGGTATAATCCATGCACAAATACAATTAAGTCAGTGTTCTCAATGGGCGTCTCTAATAAATCTGAGGGAGGTAAGACAAGCATGAGGTTTCCCTTCTTCTGGTAGGGTCAGGGAGTAGATGGAATCAGGGTGTTGCAACAGTGAATGATAATGATGTGAGTAGGAGAGAATAATAGAATCTCGTAAGAAGTTAACCGGCTGTGTGAAAGTGCTGTTTGTCCTCAGTCGGTAGTAATGTCTGTACTGCATGAGGAAACACGAGGTCAAGTAGGAAGCCTAGAACTAGTTCAAGAGAAACATTCTTTTTTCTTTTCTTTTCTTTTCTTTTTTTTTTTAAGACAGGGTCTTGTTCCATCACCCTAAGCATCATCATAGCTCACTGCAACCTCCAACTCCTGGGCTCAAGTGATCCTCCTGCCTCAGCCTCCTGAGTAACTGGGACTACAAGTGTGTGCCACCAGGCCTGCACTCATCATCACACTCAGCTAATTTTTCTATTTTTGGTAGAGATGGGGGTTTCACTTTTGCTTAGGCTTGTCTCAAGAAAAGCACTGACAAGTTTTTCAGTGACAGCTATTGCCCTAAAATAAGTGGCATAAGCCTTTGTGATCAAGTCAAGAATGAGACCGTAATAAGCAATGGGTTTTTGATGGTTCCCATGAAGTTGAGTTAAAATCCCAAGAGTCTGTCTAGTTTGTTGTGCAGCTATTACATTGGCACCTTCTTTAACTCTCAAATGCTGTTGAAAGGTATTTTCTACCTTATCCAAGAATCATATATCATACATACACATACACAAATATGTTCTCTGTTGCATGGTTTAGTTATGGTACAATCAATACTTATAGGAAGTATTTCAGTTATGGCTATTAGGAGACTTTCTCCAACTTTTTGAACCATTTTTTTGACTTTCAGTTTTATTGTGAAAAGAGGAATCCTCTAGATAACCTTGTGGGTCAGTCCAATTAGCTTTTGCTATCCCGGATTTAGTATCTGAGTCTCTTTTTTTTTGAGACGGAGTCTCACTCTGTCACCTGGGCTAGAGTACCGTGGCATCAGCCTAGCTCACAACAACCTCAAATTCCTGGACTCAAGCGATTCTCCTGCCTCAGCCTCTCCAGTAGTTGGGATTACAGGCGCACGCCACCACGCCCAGCTAATTTTTCTATTTTCAGTAGCGATAGGGTCTTGCTCTTGCTCAGGCTGGTCTTGTACTGCTGACCTCAATCAATCCTCCTGGCTCAGCCTCCCAAAGTGCTGGGATTGTAGGCATGAGCCATGGCACCCAGCCAGTATCCAGTATCTGAGTTTCTGACCAACATATATATAATCTGATATAGCTCGGGTAAGCCAGGGATCATAGGCACCAGCTCATAGGCATAATCATTCTAAATTCTTCTATGAATAGTTATTGGTATTATCTGGGTTTAGGAACATCCTTAATTATACCTCTTAATTCAGCTCAGGTCCAAGGTTTAAATTTTACAGTTGTTTGCATAATGGTTCAAAGGCAGGATTGATCTTTAGAGGCAACTTATATTTTCGGGTCTTAGGAGAGTTTTTGGGAAACAACAGGAGGGAGGAGTCTGTGTAGGTGCAGAATGAGAGAGAGCAGGAGGCTGAGGACGGAGAGCTGGATAGAGGGAAGAAACTGAGAACAACGAGGGGGGAGGCTTACTAGGGAAGTGAGTCAGTTTTTTATTGCGTTTAAGTTTTCAAATTGTTTATTAGCATTGACCAAATAGTTTTCTAGTGAAGCAATTATTGTATCAGAATTTGATTCAGAGGCCTTTGCATACCAATCAAAAACTACTGCCCACTGGGCCTGAGAAAGCTTATTTCCTTTCTTTACTAAGGTTTTTCTCAAATGAACGATATTGATCAAGTTAAATGAAGGACCCTGGTGAAGTTATGCATTTAGAAAGAAGTCATACGAATTAGGATTGTAATGAGAGTAGTATTCAGACTTAGATGGCCACTAAGCCAGTCCAAAGAGATGTTTGTGCGCTTTGTGTCTCAGGCCACCTCTGAACGCAGATCCGACAATCTGTGCCCCCTAGTAAGCAGAAAAATAGAGAGAACATTCTCTCTGGATCAAAGCCAAGCTTCTAGGACAAAAAAATCAAGTCAGACAAGACAGAAGAACCTTAATCAGTTTTATTGGTGATCCATAACAAGATTTGTCTGAATGGTTACTGGTTTGGTGAGAACCACAAATTCCCCAGTGTGTGAGGCTGACTCAAAAAATAGGCTAATAAAGCCTATGCCAGGGTGATAACTTTTGATTCTCTTTTTATGGCAAATAATGCTTTTGGATAACATAACACAAATTGAAAGAGCAAAAAGGATGAAAAGAAACGAGCTAATTCCACAGAAGATGCCAAACAAATGAGAACGAATAAATAACCTGAGTACCAAACAGAATAAATAGCCAAGGAACTCAACGTAAAAAGAGCGGGATTTAGACCTGATACTGATTTACCACATCATTAAAGACTCAAAAGCCACAAGCGTGCTTGAGCCCAAGAGGTCGAGATCAGCCTAGGCAACATAATGAGACTCACCCCCATCTCTACAAAAATAAAAAATAGCTGGATGTGATGGCACGAGCCTGTAGTCCTAGCTATTTGGGAGGCTGGGGCAGGAGGATCGCTCAAGCTCAGGGGTTCAGGATTACAGTGAGTGATGATCAGCCATTACACTCCAGTCTGGGCAACGGAGCAAGACTTTGTCTCTAAAAGAAAAACACGAAAACAAAAACCCACAAGCTGCAGGACACAAGAGGCCTCTGTGTTGCTGCACCTGGTTGGAGGCTGAGATCTGCAGCCACGGGCAGGGCAGACCGTGTCTTGTGGAGCCTCCAGGAATGATGTGGAAATAAATAAAATCATCCAAATGAGAACAAACAGCAGCTTTTTTTTTTTTTCATAGCTTGCTATATCTGGGGAGTCAGCCACCCTCATTAGTGTTTGGCAGAGATTCAAAGGCAAGCAGGGGAATGGGAAGATTTACAGTGGAAAGAATAAAAAGGGAAGGCTTCCGGTTTGCTTTCCCTGGAGGCTGTTGGCATGGAGAAGCGGGAGGCGGGCAAACTAAGCTAGGGCATCTGATGTGATTGGTTTGGGGAGCTTATTTGGCTTCCTCTGGTTGGTCCTGAGTCGGAAGAGGGCGAAAAACAGGGAAGCTGACAAGTCATTGACCAAGTCCTGATTATTCGGGGCTGATTGCTGCAGAGGTTGCTGTTTGGCTTCCTGGGCTGGTGGCCACAGGTTGTAGGTCAGAGTTTTATTGTCATATACAGTCTGGCCATTGTCCATTTGTATAGTCAGTCTCTCAGTAGTAATCTGATGTCCCTTAAATGAGATTGTGTACACAAATGTCCATTCTACCTATTGGGAGAATGTCCTTTCTCAGGCTGTCTGAAATGTTACCAAAATCAGTTTAAAATAGTCTGGCGGTTGCCTGTTCCATAAAGTGGTTGTGAAGATTCAACATGAAGGTTTCATTCACCTCAAGGAATAAAAGAAAACTGGGTTTTGGTTGTGCCTTCATTAATAACCACAAGCCCTGGGCACTTACTGATCTTCTTTGGGACTCAACTGCTATTCCAATAAAATGGATATAACAATAAAGTTATTTCCCGAAGGCAAAGAACCAAACCAGATGCTCACTTGCAGTAGTAGTTTCTAGCCCCAAGTCACATGATTATTTATAATTTCTTGATTCTAGGTCTGTCCATTGGGATGGGCACCTGGCTACTGGGGTTAAATAGGAAATGTTCGCTTGTGGTTGTTTCTTTGTCCTGACTTACGCTGTGACAAGGCATTAATCATCCTCAGACCTAGTGGTGCAGTGCGAAGAGCTCTAAACTTGAAAGGAGATCTCTAGTGAGTTATAGCTCTGACATTTACGAGGTGTGTGATTTTCAGTAAGTTTCTTAATATCTTTGTGTCTCAGTGTCCTCATTTACAAGATGTCATTCTGTTACCCCAAGGTTGTGGGGAGAGTATTAGTGTGTATCCTCACATTGATATTTGGCTTCATTAAAATTCTGGTATCGAGTATAATGAAGTATGAATTGGAGAAAACAATTCAATTTTTTTTAATGCAGAATCGAAAACTTAAAGAAAATGTTAAGAAGCATAGGAAATATTTTTCAGATAGTTCATCTATAGGCCAGCAAGTGGGACTTCGTAAGTCCTTTGACTAATGGGTAGACTTCAGGCAGTTCCTTTCTTTCCTGTGTCAGGAGGAGTAGCTCTCTGGCAGGTAATTTCACATCTGCATCTAGTGGTTTATTTTAGAAACCTCTTGCTGCTTTGGCATTTTCCCTGGGGAGGAAGTAAGAGTGACCATAATTGAGGGATTATGACCCATTGTTTTTATTTCCATACATTCAGTAGCGGAAGGACTCTTATCCTATTGTGTAAATTGGGCTTTAGGGCAAAGCCCATGACATGGCTTAGATATTTTTTTATTTTCATTTCTTTTACATTTTTTTAGGGCTTGAGGAGAACTGAGCTTAAGATACACTATAGTAAAGCTTCCCTTGGACCTTTCTTGAAAAGACATTGGTGATAATGCCATAAAATAGCACAATAAGATCATTCAGAGTACATTTCTGGCCTTCTGAGGAAGGTTCTGGCTCAAGGTGCTAACATCTGGGTAGTGGAACATTTTTCTCCATCCTCTTAAACTCCAATGTCATCGTAAGGTAGGTTTAGTTTTTATTTCCCTGCTTGTCACTTCTTAGTTCTATCTTGATTCATATTAATAATTTACAATACAGGCAGAAAAGCACAAGAAGGTTACAGACTGCATGACTGTAGAGGGTACTGGGTGGGGGCACCCAGATCCCCTCTTCAGGCCTGAGACTGTCGGCAGTGTCGACTCTCAGCCAAGTTCCCCAGCAAGAACTGCCCTCGGCCGCTGAAAGCCCCCTGGCCCAAGATCATTTCCTGAGGGCAGCCCCCTTCCTAGGGTGGGTCCACGTGGGGGTATAAAGGCAGGGTCTTTGCTTCAGTTTGGCACAGCCATGAGGGGACATTGCAGCTGCAGAGCTTCCGGAGGAGCAGGCCGGGGCCTCTGTGGAGACGGCATCGCACACGGTCCCCCCTTCCCCCACCAAACCCTGCTTGCCTCTGTCTGCACCCAGGTCCCATCCCCAGGGCGCTCGTCCCCTGCACACAAATCTCCATGTCACAGTCTTTCTGCCAGGGGACCTGACTGCAGCAATGACCAAAGCATTTTGCAGGGGGGAACCGTATTACTCTACCTTTCTTATGCCCCTGGTCGGAACCGACTTCTCTTAAATTCATGGTCCTTGTGGAAGAACAACAGAAAAACTTATGAGAGAATCTTTGACGTTATAAGAGCTGCCTTCAGAAAACATGACTTGTTAGATTTTACAACATTGAATGTATTCCTCAAACTCGTTCGACAGTTTTTCTGACTCTCCCAAATAGTCAACTATTATTTATCAACATAATGACTAATTAGAAATGAATAAAGGGTGAGTATTGGATAACTCTTTTGTTGTGGCAAAATATACGAAAGATGAAAATTACCACTTTAACCATTTTAAGTGTATAGTTCAGTGGCATTTGGTACATTCGCATTGTTGGGCAACCATCATCACCACGACCCATTTCCAGAATTTATCGTCAAACCAGTGAAATTCTGTGCCCATTAAACCATATGGATTAGATTTGATGTGATCATTTAGTTCTTGGTCCCCTTCATTCTAGAAAGTTGAGTTTGGGGAAAGGAGAGTGAACAGAAATCTCATATGATTCTAAAGAACTTGGCATTATGCGAAATAGTGACTGCCACAGGAAAAAAAAAAGTGAATGAAAAAATGTTGGGAAGCTGCGTGACAGTGGATTAGTGTTTTTCAGACTGGAAGTTCTAACACGCCTATGGAATAAAGAGGGTGAATGCAAGTATCTTACTCATTGATTCCTTAGATTTTTACTTTAACAAAAAGAACTTTATTGCTTTTTTTTTTTTAACAAGCTCGTGTTTCAAAAAAATACCAAGAATAAATTAAAGAGGATAATAAAAATAATCTGATCTTACCATCAAGAAGTAACTATTATTAACATTTGGTCAATGTCTTGCCAGATATCTTTCTGTGCATAAGATTGAATACACAAATTGAAAACACAAATATATTTTTCTGAGAACACGATCATAATCTGCCTTGCTTTCTCCTCACAAAAGATGTTTTGTCCATCTTCCTAGGCACCATAGATCTTTAGAGCTGAAAGGGAAATTGGAAATAGCATCAGTAAGCCGCTTACATCCCACTGGAAATGTGTGGGGCTTGCGAGCTCTCTATACAGAACAGAGATTTCATAGCTACTTCAAGGATTCAGGGAAATAGCAAATAGTGGCTCCCTAAAAAATGTTTGTGATATCTCCTGTGTTCATGCAACTTAATTTGTTTATTTAAATTTATCATTGGGTGGAGAGGGGATTGGGTAAATTCACACCTAATGGGTGAGGTGGGTACTGTCTGGGGGTTGGGCGTGCTTGTAGCTCTGACTTGGGCAGTGCAAAGGCAATGTATGTAATCAAAGCATTTGTACCCCCATGATATTCTGAAATAAAAAAATTTATCATTTCAGCAATTGATTTTTGTGGAGTTTTTAAATTTTACTTTTATTTTCCAGCTTTTAGTTTTTATACATGCCACATATTTTAAAGATGCAAACGAGGCTTGTTGTAAAAAAAAAACCCAGCAGTCCATCCCCCTTACCCTTTGTATTTTTCTCCTTAAAGGCACCCACTTTCAAGTCATTTAGGTTTTTTTTTCACTTTCCAATATTTACATAATTTGCATATTTTGGTACTTCCTCCAGTTTTAAGCATTATCCATCAATTTTCCACTACCAGTGAAGAGGATTTATTCCTCTATTCATCCTTCACTATCACCCATCCTTAACTTTCCTATCCACCCCCAATCTATCCACTCAATACAGGAGAGAATGAGGTGTAAATTATTTTTCTCTGGTAAACTAAGGGCAAGCCTCCATCGTCTTCCAGTCTTGTTGTTCACAAGCCCAAGACCATTGTTATTCCTTTTAGTTTGAATGTCCAATTTTTTTTTTGTCTCTAGAACTTGTAGGACCTTTGTCTCCAATGTTCTGACTTTTATAAGTTTGTGCTTTGCTCTGGGCTTTTAGTGACTCCTTTCAATCTGGAAAGCATGTCCCTCGGTGTGGGGCAATTCCCTGATTTCACCGATGATTTGCTTCTTTCTGTTTTTTTCCATGTCTCCCTTCCTCTTGAGCTCTTCTTTCGGACGTTGGACCTCTGGGATCAGTCTTCTAACTTTCTTACCTTTTCTCCTCTATTTTCCAGATCTTTGTTTTTTGTCTTCTCTCTAGGAAACTGACTTACTTTTATATTCCAAACTGATCATGGAGTGGCTTAAAAAAAACACAAATGTATCATCTTATAGTTCTGAGGATCAGAAGTGCAATAGAGTTCTCCCTCGACTAAGGTCAAGGTGTCTGAAGGGCTAAGTTCTTTCTGGTGGCTCGGGGAAAATCTGTTTCTTCTTTATTCAGGTTGTTGGCAGAATTCAGTTTCATGTGATTGCAGGGCTGAGGTCCCTGTTTTCTTGATGGCTGTCAGTTAAGGGCTCTTCCAGCTTGTAGAGGATGCCCACATCCCTGGGCTCACGCCCTCCTTCTTCCATCTTCAAAGCCAGCAACAGTGGTTCATAGTCCTCTCGTGCTTTTGGAATCTCTCCCAGACTTTTCTGTTGTGTCATCTCTCAGCCTCCAGCCACAAGATTGTCAGCTCTTAAGAGCTCGTGTACTTAGAGTGGGCTCACCTGGTAATCCAGGACACTCCTCTCAAGATCACTAACCTTAATCATGTCTGTGAAGTCCCTTTATGCCATGGGTTCTGGGGGTCAGGCTGGGCCCCTCCAGGGGGATCCTTATTCTGCCGACCACAGGAGTTTTCATGCCTACTATACCTACTGTAATATATTTAACTTCTAACAACTCTAGTTCTCTGAATGTTCCCTTTTTTTGTAGAACAAACTATTTTTATTTCATGTTTGGGATAACTTTACTTATCTCTCTGAATATAATAATGAGAGCTTTAAAAATCTGTTTGTTGTGCTCATTTCGGCAGCACATATACTAAAACTGGAAAAATACAGAGAAGGTTAGCATGGCCCCTGCTCAAGGATGACAAAATAAAAAAAAAAATAAGAATAAAAAAATAAAAATCTGTTCGTTTCTTCTCCTTGTATAGTTTGTTTTCTGTAAGTTGCCTTTTTATTGTGTTTATTGCTGTCTTCATCTTCCATCCTGGAGCTGTTTGTTCACAGTTGCCTGCCATGGGCATGAAACTGCTGATTGGTCCCTCTGGGTACCTGGGCAAGACTTGTGGACCATGGGTTTGAGGATAAGGTGGCTTATATAATATCAACATTTTTAGCTTTTTTCTCTTGGGTTGGTCAAATTCCTGAGAGATGGATCTTTCAGTCTCCTGCTTTCAGGGTATAGGCCGCTGTCTGCATTCTGGGAACCAAGGAAGGCAAAGCCAAGAAACCTCAGCATTCATGATGCGAACTGCTAATGAATTTCTCTGCTTGCATTAGGAAATCCTCATCCTCAGATGTACTTACCGTCTTCTAGTCAAGAGATTGTGAAATTTCCTTCTCCAGAGAAATTACACTGGTCTTCTCCTTTGCAGAATAGGGGAGGGAATTGGGACATAATTTTTTCTTAAGTAGACTTTCAACTGATCCTCCCGTTTTGAGACCCACTTTTCTTTCTGCATCCACAGAAAGGACCTGATGCCAAGTCCCGAGCTTTTTGGACGTTCCACTGTGTAAAGTAGGTTCTTCTTGGCTTTCTGGACTGCCAGCTTAGCATTCGGCTTTCTCAGATTCACAAGATCAATTATCATTACGTAGCCTCTGGCATTGTCTTTGTCCTTGTGGGTGTATCTCTTTACAGTGATTTTAGCAGTATTGGGAGGAAGTAAGATTGAATCTATGATGTGAATATACTAAAAACTTCTGAATTGTATCCTTTAAAAGGGTGAACTTTATGGTATGTGCATTATATCTCAATCGAATAAATTTTAAAAATAAATATATGTGTGTGATATGCCATCTTTATTCCAAAGCACGACTCCAGACTTTAGCGACGAGGACAGTGACTCAGAGAAGCTTAAGTGAAATGCCCAGGATTGTGATCGTTTTAAGTGATGACTTTCAAGTAATGGTTTAGCCAAATCTACTCCAGTGTTCTCAGCTGTATCTGGCCTTGTGAGCTTCGTTTTGGTGATACTGGCACAGACTCTGCAGCCCTGACCTTGGACACTGGCTGTTCTATCCTGTACCATTTCTGCAAGAGGAACTTTGGTGTTCTGGAAATCTAGCCATCCTTGTAGGGGTGAGATGGTTTGCAAGACACTGAGTCAAACGCCAGTTAAAACACTTAAAAATATTGTGAATCATTTAATTGTTGAATCTACAAACACCTGATGCAGTTTACACTCTGGGGTGATCTTAAGGAGGGATGAAAAGATGAAGACATTGAGACCAGTGATTGTGGAGACCCCGGGAGAAAAGGGATGGTGGCTGTCCTTGCACTCCCTTCCCCACCCAGCTCCTCTAGTGTCATTTGATAAATACACAGAATTGAGAGTGGCTTAAAAACATGCGAGAAAGATTAAGTGGTCTATGGCTTTCCTTAATGTAGCCAAAATCAATAATGTGAGATCATTTCCTGTTAATGTTTAGAGATTTACATGTCCTACTTCCATTAGTGTTAAGTAGTCTTTCCTGCCAATACCCATTTCTACACATTTTTAAGGTTGTTTATTTCATATTCACTTTCAGCCTTGACATAGCTAAGAGAATACAACAAAATGGCTACAATATGTTCTTAAGCAATTAAGTGTTAATTACCTGACGTTAAATCAATTTTTCTCCAAAAATTTTTCTTGATTTCTTGGAACTCTGAACCCTCACACCCTTGTTTACTACCAAAATTCAACCAGAAAGAGTTTGTCTTTCTCCTGGATTGGGATAATTTTTTCAAAATTGTGGTATCACATGACTTCAGTTGTTTGAACTGAAGAGCCAGAACTGTCCTTAGACACGGGTAGGGTGGTCAGATTTAGCAAATAAAAATATAAGATGCCCTGCTAAGAAAATAAAACGTACATTTTTTTAGTATAAGTGTGTAGCAAATATTGCGGGGGGTATATTTATATTAAAAATTATTTGTCATTTATCTGAAATTCAAATTGAACTGGGTGTTATCTGATCTTACCTGGCAACCTTAGACCCAGGCTACTGGGGGCCCCTGTACTGGGCCCTGGGCTTTAGGGACTGCATACCAGTGCTCTCCTAAGGGTGCACAGTGCTTGGCACCAAGTATTTACACCTTCAAACCTATACCCTCTTTATAGACCATGCATCCAGTAGCTGCAACACTAAAATCTCCTGCCTAAATTGGCCTGCTTTTGGTGTCAGGGCCTTCAACTTTTCTCCCAGGAAAGTCCTTTTGAGTATAATTGTAGGCTGGAGGTATGGCCGAGGGGCAGCTGATGGGAAAGGGTGAATAGAGATGGGATATGTCACTAAGGTGTCCACACACAAAGCAGTGGGCCAGGCCCATACAGATACAGGACAGAACCAAGGTGAAAGGACAGAGCCAGAAGACAAAGCCAGGGACCCCATTTGTACCCTTGCCTCTGGCCCCCAAAATGTGAGAGGTAGTCCCACAGAAAGCACTCGATTATCTACACATTTTGTTATGATTTCTGCTGGCTATCAGTTGGGGGAGGTATGTACAATGAGGACAGAGTATAGAAGTTTCCACTTACAATTTGTAACTTCTATTTCTACCTATCTTCTTCAGTACCTTCATTTGTTTGAGTTCATCTGTTTCAGGGGAAGTCTACAGTTTTTATAGAAATTTCACCGGTGAATGAGTGTTTTTAAAAAAAGAAAATAAAAAAAAAAAAATCCATTTTACCATTAACAACACCACCACAAAGCAAATCTAATGTTTCTCTTCTGTACCAAGCCTTTTAAGTATAGTTCAGCTCCATGCATACCCAGGTCTTCTGTTTAAGTGCTAGCCATTCTCCAGAGATTCCCTGGAGTGCTAAAATACAAGCTCTGTTCATTTCAGCAGTAACGCGGCATGAGTTGTAAGTGCAGATTCTGTTTGCCAGGAAAAAAAATATATAATTGAGTAGAAGAAAGACACAAGAGAAAAGCAGGCTTTTTCATCTACTAGGTTTTTATGGGATGAATAGTGCTTCTTTTACTTCATGTGGAAAATTATGCTAATATTTGCCTAAGGCTCAGCATTGCACAAACCCACCTACATGGGTGCATGCCAGAAGGGGATTTCTAAAATGGCATGCTGTATCACTTAGGACTGCGTTTGGCTCCATGCAGCAGGAAGTCAGTATTTATTTTCTCCTGTAAGAAGCAGGTCTGTGATGCCATTGAATACCTGGGTTCTTTCTGCCTTTCTACTCTGCCTTCCCTGTGGCTTTCTTCCTCATGTCTGCAAGATGGCTACTGCCACTCCAGGCAGGAAAGGAAGGGTGAGAGGCGGAGTAATGTTGCCAAGTCTGTCTTCTTTTTAAATGGTTTCTTAGAGATTCCAACCAGCAAATTTAGCTCATATCTCATTGGTCATTAATGAGTTAGAGAGCTACCCCTAGCTGCAAAGGAGTTTGAAGGGGCCAGTATTTCAGCTGGGCACACTGCCACCTCAAATAATATCTGGGCTCTCTTAGGAAGGAAAATGGGAAAGCTGGATATTGGGTAGACTATTAGCCATCTCTGCCACATATGAACAAGTATATAAACTCTTTGAAAGACATTTTTTCCTTTTGATATACATAACAATTCATTATTATATAGACGTAAGTTAAACAGATATGAATAGAATAAATATTTCTAACCAACACTCATTTTCAAGTGCTATTTATTTGTCTACAAATTAGTCCATAGGTTAAGAGATCATCTCTACAGATATGTTTTTCTTTCTTCTTCTTCCTTTTTTTTTTTTTTAAGAGACAAGGTCTCACTCTGTCACCCAGGCTGGAGTGCAATGGCCAGATGATGGCTCACTGCAGCTTTGAACTCCTGGGCTAAAGCGATTCTCCTGACTCAGCCTCCCAAGTAGCTGGGACTACTCTGTGCACCACTGCATCCATCCTCATCAGACGTTTATCTCCACACAACAGTTCTGAGCATCAGGTAGTCAAAATTCTTTACCACATTATAGAATTTTCTGTCAATGTCAAAACTTACCTTAATTTACATTAAAAATAATTTTTAAAAAAGCATCATTGTGCTTTTTTGTTATAAACACGGGATTGTTAGCAGATACAATATACCTCGTTTTGAAATTTAAGCTTGAAAGCTAAAGGTATAATATTTATTAAGTGCATGGTATAATTAAAGTACACAAAGATGACCAAAATGATCCTTGCCCTCCTGGAGCTTGTAACCTAGTAGGACTATGAAAGAGATATACCTAGAGCTGCAGCAGGCTGGCACCAGTGCCAGTGGTGAGTGCCACAAGAGAAGAACCAAGTATAGCAAGAGTAGAAGTCAAGAAGGAAATATCACATCTGGTTGGAGTAAACAGAATAGACCTTACCAAGAAGATGTAGATGTGCCCCTGTTTACATACAGTGCAACAGAACACAGATAAAAAGCATGGACTCACTTCAGGTAACTATGAGTAATTAAAAAACATATTAACAAAAGCCAATTTGCTATTTATTTGTTGCTCGTGCAGTACTATACAACGTTGCCAGGTGAAGTGTCAAGCCAGAGTCTCTGCACCAAACACAGAAAGCAGCCCGCCCCACTCGCAGGCTCAGATGGCTTATGAAATTGAGGCACCAACCTTAGGACAACCCACATAATCAACTTGATTTCATGGAAGACCAGTAACTGTAAAACACCTCGAAAACAGAGTGCTAATGCTAATAATTAAAAGTACTGCATTGTTACAGGAACTTCAAACTGTCCTTTGATCAATGGACATGAAGCCTCAAGACGCATTTTCCAAAGATCCCTGCTGATAATTCTGCCCTTTGGTTAATTTAATTCATTTCTTTTGATTTAATTCATTTCAGAGTTGTCCTCAGTCCTACACTCAAAACAGTCACGTTCTTATTACATAGAAATCTTCCTAATCTGACACCTAAAAAAAATCCACACTCTCCATGAAAAGACATGACTATATAATTTTTCAAGAGATTCTCTGTAATTTTCGCCTCTGCTGGTTTTTGACCTAGTTAGAGAAGATATCATAGGATATTATTTAGGTAATAGAAGAATCTGAAGAACACAGGGAAAAAAGAACCACGGGCATTTCGAAATAACCTTCCTGTGTTTTCTAACCAATAAGTGCATGAGAGCAGGTGCTCGCAGAGGCAGGGAAGCGGCATCTCCAAAGCCTTAGTGGAAACTTTTGATTTCATAAATAACTTGATGGTGGAACGCAAACGCCACCCGGTTCCCAGGCTGCATGCAGTCTCCATGCAGCCTCCATGGTTGAGTCCCTCTCCACGCCTTACTCCTTCTCCCTCCTCTGGGCCGATTTCCTGCCCGTGCCGGAGTCGGGGCGCGCCCGGCCTCCTCGCCCGGCGCCGCCCGCCCGCGCCGACGTGGCGGAGCGCACAGGTCGGCCGGGTCAGGTGGTTGGGTGACGCCCCGGGAAAGCGCTCCCTGCCGAGGGCGGGCGGTGCCGCCGCGCCCGACGCCTCTGGGGGTGGGGACTTCGCAGGAGTCGCTGGCGGAGGCGAGGAGGAGCTTGGCGCGGCGGGCGATCCGAGCCGGGACGGGCTGCGGGCGGCGGAAGCGCAGAGGACGCGAGGCGGCGGGCGGGAGCCATGGACCGCGGCGAGCAAGGTGAGGGCGGGCGCCGCGGCTGCGGTGGGTGCGGGCGCGGGCTCGGCGCTGCGCTGCGTGCGGCCGGGTGCCCGAGCAGGTGCGGAGCCGCCTGGGCCCCCGCGGCAAGTTGCGTCTCCCGGATCCGGATCCGGCATCCTGGGGCGGCCGAGCTGGAGGGAGCGGCGCCGGCGGCCGGAGCTGGCAGATGGGGCCGCGTGTGCGTGCGTGCGCTTGAAGAGACAGCGACAGAGGGACAGAGACAGAGAGACAGAGAGACGGGGAAGGTTCTGGGAGGCGGCGAAGGGGCTGGCGCCAGGCTCGCCGAGCTGAGGCTGCGCTTTGGGTATAGGAAAGCCGCGCGCAGGGAGTGCAGTACAGCCAGCTCTTGTAAGTGATAGGCACCAAGAACTGAGGACGGTGGGTGGTTTTCGATCCTCAAGAAGGGAACATGATTCCCTCTCCTCGATATTCAGACTTTCTGCCCTGTTCTAAGTTAAGCCGGGTAAGATTTTTGGTGGCATTTGATCCTATGGCGATGGTTTTGGATGCGCATATTTAACATACCAGGTGTCCCCAAATGGTGGTGTCTATGGGTTTATTTATGGGAGAGGAGCTTTCATATTCTTTTACCCATCAAAATGAAACCCCACAACACAAAACTTGTAATTTACCATAGTTTTGGACACACTTGATTCTTAAGACTGTAACTCAAGTGAAATTGCCTCGAATAGAATCATTGTTTGAGATGTAGTAATAGTAGGGCATGGTTTTCAGATTTAAATATTGCTTCATCCTAGAGATCTCTGCTGATAATAAACCAGTGACTGTAACACAGATATGCGTGGCACGTTTTAAAAAAGATATATAAATCCTAAAAAAAGATAACAATTAAGGGCAACATTGGGAGGTGAGGCTAGAAATCACTTCTGTTTTGAGCCCTGACACAACACTTTTCATGTTTTGCTTTTTTTCCTCCAGTGTTTGCTTTCCTGCGTGGGTTTTCATGTAAATAAAACCCTATTCCTATATACTATTTTGTTT
Organism: Avahi laniger; assembly: GCA_963575035.1. Lineage (NCBI taxonomy): Eukaryota > Metazoa > Chordata > Mammalia > Primates > Indriidae > Avahi > Avahi laniger. The sequence goes on along the minus strand of CAUYSK010061805.1, from coordinate 4,111 downwards.
TTTACTTTCGATAACTAGAATCTTTGAAGCCTTCCAACCCTTCCTCTCTCCCCATCAAATTAATTTCACAGTTAACATATGAGTGCTTATAAACACAACATCGGAATGCTTATAAACATTATCTACAATATACTTTATGCATATACATATATTATACATTATATGTGTATATATTCACATATGCATTATTATCTAGATTTTAAGCTTCTTAAGGTTAGAAACATTTCATCTTTGATCATCCTTGGTTGGGTAACATGGTGACTTACACGTAGTAGAAACTCAAATGTTTGGGTAAGAAAGCTTGCCATCGGTCTTGCATGTATTTTCAGAAGGCCTAGGGGCCGCCATGTAAGCCAGCATTATGTGTGTCTGGTTTTTAGTGGGGGTGGTGTGTATGGGCAAACGTGTAGATGCATATTTGTATACTAATCTGTTTTACATTGTCATTTTTAACATAATTAAGTTTTTAGAATAACTGGTACTTGTCAAAGTAGACTGAATAGCCAGCTGTGTTCGATTTAGGTGAATGGAATGCCTAGTTTTAGTAAATGTTGTGTTGTAGCTCGGTTGGTAAAAATCACAGTCATTAAGACCACTGCAATATTCCAATTTGCTAATATACTTTGTGTGGTTTTTATAGGACTTTTTTTTTTTAAGTGTCTAATTCTGAGACGTATTTTACTTATTTCTTTGGCTTGTAAGATGAGTCTTTTTTCTGTCTGTAATTTTCCAGTGTTTTCTTTGATCGAGTGATTTGTTAGTCATGTTAATCCTTGTTTTTAATTGTCCTGCCTTGTGGGCCAGGGAAGTCCACCCTCTCAACATGGAGAGCGTGGAGGACTCTGCTCAGAATGGCAGAGGAGTGCCCTGCCTCGGCAAAGTCAGCTGGTTTACTCTGGGGCTTTGCTGTGTTAGAATCACATGGCTTTTACTGACCTGTTTGTTTCTGAACTCTGCCTATTTGCCTTTTCATCTTTATGTTTCCAGGTACGTAGCAGGTGCTCAGAAATGTTTGTTGACTGCCTAAGACAAAAGGGAAAAGCACCCAAGAGCCGGTTCTAGTTACAGGAACCTCTATGACCCTCAATCATTCTCTTGTTTCCCATTTCCTCCTGTTCTTTTTTTCCTCTATTCTTAAGAAGCAGAACTCTGTGGTTAGGCAAAGAAAGTTGCTGATAAGGCTGTGGGTCTTTGAACTGGTAAAGCAGATGAGTAAGTCTTAAATGAATCCGTAGGGAGACTCCTGTGTTAAAATGAAAAAGGTAAAACCTGGGGATTTAAAACCTGAAGTTCATTAGCAACTCTGTGGGCCCAAATAAGGTTTATAAAACTGTGTGATTGTCTCTTGAATTGTGGTTTTTACAAAGTGTTTAAAACCAAATCAGAAATTTTTAGTATTTGTTTAACTTTGTTTTTTACATACATAGAGTTTTCTTACATTTGTCCCTTAATAAAACCGTAGATGCAGAAGTAAATGGCCTACCTCTTGTCTTCAGTGCATGTCTCTATTGAAATACCTCTTTAAACATTCTTGTATAAAGTTGTCAAAATCTATCCTTTACTGCCAATTTTATTTAACGGAGCTCTAAGGTTTAAGAAGGAACACAGAGTTATCATGTATTCTGATGCTTTATAGTATCAGGCCCAGATTCTACTATTTTTCTACTTTATCTTTTACCCAGACCTTGCATACAATACTCTGCTTATATTGAGAGTTCAATAAACATCAAATGATTTAAATACCTTAATTTGCACAGTGGCTTTTAAGAGTTTCTAAGCATTAAGCTCAGCACAGCACATTTAATGTGTATGGTATTTCCCACTTTCAAAGAGCAGTTTATAGGCCCCGGTGGCTCACGCCTGTAATCCTAGCTCTCTGGGAGGCCGAGGCGGGTGGATTGTTTGAGCTCAGGAGTTCGAAACCAGCCTGAGCAAGAGCGAGACCCTGTCTCTACTAAAAATTAGAAAGAAATTAATTGGACAACTAAAAATATATAGAAAAAATTAGCCGGGCATGATGGGGCATGCCTGTAGTCCCAGCTACTCGGGAGGCTGAGGCAGAAGGATCGCTTGAGCCCAGGAGTTTGAGGTTGCTGTGAGCTAGGCTAACGCCACGGCACTCATTCTAGCCCAGGAAACACAGTGAGACTCTGTCTCAAAAAAAAAAAAAAAGAGCAGTTTATGCTAACTAGAGCATACATTGGGTTAAAAAAAAAAAAAAACCTCCTGACTACTTTTTATGGGGCTAAATAAATATTTGTACTGAGTACTCTCATGTTAGTCAACCTTTAGTTTAGCACTATTAAATTGAAGTAACAGTCACCTAGCCAGTAAGCATTTTACTAGTTTGAATGGAAAAAAAGCAAAGCAAAACCATTATTTTAAGGGGAAGAGGAAAGGTTGCTGGGGCCAAAAGACTAAGGAGAGGGAAAGGCTTTAAGCAAACGGTAACGCAACAATATGTCACTATAATTTCAGCACTGTAGTTATGCCTTAGAAATAAAAACATGGGATGTCATTTATTTAAAAGTAAAGCAAATGTAGAGAAGAATGGATAACAATTTCGAGGGTCTGCTGGCAAGTCTCTGGATGTGACCCACCCAGGCTACTAATTTATTTGGTCAACAGTCTCTCGATTCCATATGGTGCTAATGTCTTTGTTAGCTCTTCTTCACTTCCTGCATTTGTTTTTATGCACCAGTGTGCTTAGTCCCTAGGGGAAAAGCTGAGTGGTAGGAAAGGCTGTGATCTTTTAGTAGGATGTCAAAACAGAATAATCTATGCATGCAATAAAAACAAATATACATACAGTTCAAAACAAAGAAACACTCAAATTCCCTGAACTTCTGTGCGACTGAGCCTTTTGTTATAGGCTAAGATTATTTTCCTTTTGGGGTTAATTATTTCTGTTTTAATTGTTGACTATTGTAAAAATCTCTCTTCCAAGACTTTCTCAAATTTTATTTAAACTGAGTGGGTACCAATTGTACTGAAACCATAATCTTAGCAATGTATTTTTATTGGAAAAATATCCAAGTGATTAAGGAATTTTAATATTTAGTGGAAGTTTAAAAAAAGGTAGAATGTAAAAATACTTTTTGGGATCTAAGAATAGTTGTTAATTTTTAAAAAATCAGAAATACAGATGGAGAAAAAGGAAATAAAATCACCTATAATCCTACTCAGAAAAAAATCATAGTTAACATTGTTTTATACCTGTCCATATAACTGTCCTTTTAAACAAACAAATCACAAAATAATCTCTTACTGAATATCCCATTTTGTATAATAACCTCCGTTTTTCAGAACTCAGTGTATTTTTTGTTTTTCTTTTATTTTTAAAATTGGCATATAATAACTATACATATTTATAGGGGTACATAGTGACGTTTCAGTGGTCAGATCAGGGTAATTAGCATATCTATCATCGCAAACATTTATCATTTCTTTGTGTTAGAAATGTTCAACATCCTACTTCTAGCAATTTGGGACTATATATTATTGTTAACTATAGTCATCCTGCAGTGCTACAGAACACCAGAACTTATTCCTCCTATCTAGTTGTGATTTTGTATCCTTTAACAAATCTCTCCCTATTCCCACCTTCCTAGCCTCTAGTATCCTCTGTTCTACTTTTTATTTATTTTTTCTTTTTTAACAACCCACGGTTAGAGAAAAATTCTACTTTTTACATCTATGAGATCAACTTTTTTTGGCTTCCATGTATTAGTGAGAACATGCAATGTTGAACTTTCTGTTCCAGGCTTATTGTACTTAACGTAATGTCTTCTAGTTCCATCCATGTTGCTGTGAATGACAGGGTTTCATTTTTTTTAATGGCTGAATAGTGTTCCATTGTGTATATATACCACATTTTCTTTATCTGTTCTTCCGTTGTTGGGCACCGGTTGATTCCATATTTTAGCTATTGTGAATAGTGCTGCAATAAACATGGGGATGCAGATGTTTCTTTTTTTTTTTTGAGACAGAGTCTCACTCTCTTGCCTGGGCTAGAGTGCCGTGGCATCATCCTAGCTCACAGCAACCTCAAACTCCTGGGCTCAAGCGATCCTACTGCCTCAGCCTCCCAAGTAGCTGGGACTACAGGCAT
>CAUYSK010061804.1:0-52941 GCA_963575035.1 Avahi laniger | reverse complement strand
ACAAGATAATGGCCTAGAAGGGGTCAGTGTCCTACTAGCCTTTCACCGAGGCTTCAAACCTCATTAAAAAGTTTGTTAGTCATGTGTAGGAAAGAACAGAATCCAAAGTGTGTTCTGCCCTAGAAACAACAAACATGGTTGCATCACCCCAGTTATTGTTCCTAAAACTCTATACAGTATGATACACAATCCGAACAGAATACATTCTTGCCAGGCATAGTGGTACACGTCTGTAGTCCCAGCCACTCAGGAGGCTGAGGCAGGAAGATTGCTTGAGCCCAGGAGTTCTGGGCTGTAGTGCGCTATGCCAGTTGGGTGTCTGCACTAAGTTCGGCATCAATTTGGTGACCTCCCAGGAGCAGGGACCACCAGGTTGCTTAAGGAGGGGTGAAATGAGCAGGTCAGAACTCCTGTGCTGATCACTAGTGGGATAGCACCTGTGAACAGGCACTGCACTCCAGCCTGGGCAATATAGCAAGACCCTGTCTCTTTAAAAAAATAAAATAAACAACAGAAAACACACTCTGCAGTCCTTGGCCCCGTTCTGACTTCAAATACAGTCTTGTGCCACATAACGATGTTTCAGTAACAATATAACAACTGAAAAATTCCTATCACCTAGTAACATCATCACTGTCATAATGTCACAGTGCAATGCATTACTCGTGTGTTTGTGGTAATGCTGGTGTTAACAAAACGATTGCGCTGCCAGTCATATAAAAGCCTAGCACATACAATTATGTATGGTATACAGTACTTGTAATGATAATAAATGACTATGTTACTGTTTTACGTATTTACTATACTATACTTTCTATCGTTATTTTAGAGGGTACTCCTTCTACTTATTTTAAAAAAAGTTTACTGTAAAACAGTATGCTGTGTTACCCAGCAGCAGCTTCCATACATCTTGTGTTTACCTCCTTTCTTGATCATATCATTTTCTCCTGTGCTTGATTTAAGTATGATTATAAAAGATTCAAAAAGTTAAAAGAAATTAAAGGTTTATAAAGGAAGGAAATTACAGCAAACTAAGTTAATTTATTATTGAAGAAGGAACACTTTCTAAATAAATCTAGCGTCGCCTAAGTGCACAGTGTTTACAGAGTCTACAGTAGGTACAGTAATGTCCTAGGCCTTCACAGTCACTCACCACTCACTCACTGACTCACCACGGCAACTTCCAGTCTTGCAAGCTCCATTCACGGTAGGTGCTTTATACAGGTGTACCATTTTTTATAATCTTTTATGCCATATTTTTACTGTTCCTTTTCTATGTTTAGATATACAAATACTTAGCATTTATTACAATTGTCTACATATTCAGCAGAGTAACATGCTATATAGATTTGCATAGGTATGTAGTAGGTTATAACATCTAGGTTTATGTAAGTACACTCTGTGATGCTCTCACGATGATGAGATCACTTAAGGACACATTTCTTAGAACATATTCCTGTCGTTAAGGACGTGACTGTACCTCAGGTACTTCTCAGCTATCCTTCTTGACCCATACTATGGTCATCCAGTGGACTTTTCCACCTGAACGTCTCATCAGTGCCTTAATTTAAAACTCAACATGTTACAAAGTGACCTCATCATTCCCCAAGGCTTCATTTCCTCTGACTTTCTTGTTGAAGGCATCATGAGCCACCCAGATACCTAAGGTCTTAAACAGGGGTATCACCCAAACATCCATCCCTGTATCCAACCAGTCATTTAGTCTGCCCATTTGACTTCTGAAATGCATCTTAAATCTGTTCTTTCATCTCGTTTCCAGACTATACAGCAGCTTTCTAACTGGTCCCTTTTTTAATCCTTTCTCCCATACCGCACTATCATCAGAATTGTCTCCTGAAAAGGTAATCAAATGCTTCTTTAAAACCTCCATAAGCCCTTCCAGTATTTACAGGATAATGCCTCAGTATGCTACATAAGACCCATCAAAATCTCACCCCAACTTAACCTATTTGGCTCATTTTCTACCACAACTCCATTAAAAATGTCTTATTTTACCCTGAACACACTATGCTCTTTCACACCTCTTCGCATTTACATTGCTTTTCCTTATATTGACGGAGCTTCTCCCACCCTTGTCAATCTGGAAAATTTCTAAATATTCTTGAAGTTTCAACTCAAACGTGTCCTCCTCTCCTTTGCAGAAATATTTGCTGTTGCTTCTGTGCTTCCCTAAGTATTCTGCTCCTACCAATCACAAAGCACTAACACAATAGATAACTTCAGGCCTGGGGTAAAGTCTTATTTACAACTATGTCTCCAATGACTAATACACTCAGGTACTTAATAAATGTCCATGGACTAAATGAATAAACCAGAAGACTAAAATATTACAAAAGCAAAAGAAGTAGACTTTCCAGTATGACTTAAAAGTATAATCACGAATCTAAAAATGAACATTTCTTCTAAAATAAACTTCATGATGAGGAATATTAGCCAGACAAAATAATGTAATTGGTGTATATGCCTTGGCTCACATAACCAAAATTGAACTTTCAGTTCTGTGAATATGATCTCAGGAAAAACACTTAGCCTAGTGCCTGACTAAATAATAAGCACTATATGTGTGTTTGCTGTTGTTATTATTGGGGGTGTGTAATAATCTGGCCCATAGTCCATCTAAATAGACATAAAAATAAGCTGTCACAATGATATTCTACTGTCTAAGTAACTGGCCTACAACATCTGATCTTAAATTCAGAAACTAACATACTTACACATACCCAAGTTTCCTAATACTCATGAAAATACTCTGTTTCAAACACAGGAATGAGCCAGCGGCCTTTGGCCAGAGCCCACACACCAGCATCCGAAGACAGTATGCTTAAAAGATTTTGGCAATATCTTCTAGGTTTTTCTATAGATCATTATCAATTTATCTGACCTCCTTGATCTACATAGCCCATCCAGTACCTACAGCTACTTTTTAGAGGCCTGAATGAGTCAGAACAAGAAAATGATTAATCAACTTGGAGAGATTTGAAAGCTGGAAGGGAGCCATCCTGTGAGTAAAAGCTCGGAGCTGTGGGACTACAGCACTGGGAAAGTTAGGGGATTTCCATGGTTGAAAACATTTGGCTGGCTTGCTGTAGTCCTTCGACCTTGCAGTAAGACAGAATAGACCGAGCCAGTGATTTACCTCTGACAATATCCTATGTCTGCTGCCTTTGGCTAATCATTCTGACTTGACAAAATCAAAGGTATTCCCCCTGAGCCTTATGACTTTGGAACAGGCTCACAAAATTCTCTCTGCTTTTTCCTCCCAATGGATATCATTCTCAGACCCTGGCTTCACTTTTATGTATAGTGAGGTTGAAATTAGAAGTGTATGTAAAGCACCTAACACAATACTTGGCAAATAGTTAGGTGGGTCTGCTCCTTTTTAGGCCAGGTTGGTCTCCCAACACTCAGGAATACAGCACCATCTTGCTTTTCTTTTTTGCCAGTTGTTAACCTGCCAGTACCATTGAAAAATCACTTTTCTTGTTTGTATCACTTGCCACTATCCCTATTTCATCTACTCAAATTCTTCCAATCCCCTTTATTGGGGACTTGATTTCTGAAGCTACTTTTTAAAGATACTAGTTTAGTATTATCTAGCTTGTATATCCCAAAAGTACTATAGACACTGTAGTTTCTCCCTGCTTGCTGTTTAACATGTAATATTTTACTGATGCAAAGAGGGCTTCTCTTCTTTCTCATCTATTTGTCTCCACCAGTTATAGCTCTACTTCCACTTTCTTGCCCCTTCACATTATGTACACTGCCCTCTTTCTACTTTCTTTCATTTAAACATATGAATCACTTGGATTTTTATTACCATCTATTACTATCTCTCTCTTCCCCAGTTCTGCTTTCTGTTCTATCACTGCATCTATAATACATTTCTTGTGCCTACAAGCAATAATGTGTTAGCAGCATATTCCAATGTCTAATTGTTTTATTAGTCTCCTCTCCCTGTTTTTCTCTTTAATGTCATCTATTTCCTTATATAACTTCTTACGATCTCATCCACTAACTTAATACAGAAATAATTTAGGCAAAGTTTTCTGCTTAGTTCTCTTTCCTACCAGAAAAGATCCAAGTCCCTCTCCATTCAGTAAACATTGTCATACATCTCATGTATACATACAAACATATACATGTGAACTTTCACCGCGAGGGCTCTTATCCATTGATTTATAGGTCACAAGGAACCTGTTGAGAAATGACAGCTGCTGCTTTTCATTGCATTGGCATGGGGGAAGGGTGCTGGGGATTTTGCCTTTTGGCATACAAGTCAGTAAATACATTGGGGATTAACAGCTAAGAGATAAAAGGCTTGGGGGTGGGAGGGACTAGAATGGTGGCTTAGAGGAGAAGGAAAAAGAAAGGGAATATCAGGAAAAGGAACAGAAATTACAGACTAAATGACCAAATAAGGAAAAGAAGGGGAGAAAGGAAATACGGTTAGAAAAAAAGATTCATAGAGAAAATACAGGATTGGAGGAAGGAAAGTAGAGTGGTTAAGGATAAGAAAGAAATCAGGAACAGAGGCAAAGAGAGAAGAAAATGGTGGCAACCAGCTGGTCACCCACTTGAAAAAGAAAGCATGAAGGAAAATATTCAGGAATAAGTAAATACAGATGAGAACACATTCCAAACCAATGTGCCATCCTCATTTTAAAATCCCCTTTGTTATTATAATCTACTATCCACAATATGGTTTCTTGTTATAAATCCCTCAGCCTATAGAAGCAGAAATACCCCTCTGGCTAATTGTTTGAAGTCAGTCACTCTAGTCAAAGCCCTCAAAGACTCAAATCCTGTCCATCTATACAACTCAAAAGTGAGAAAGTAGCTGGGATGTTCTTCTGACACTTATCTCCATGACTGGCCCCAATTTTGGCCTTGTATATATGATAATGATGATGATGGTTATTTTTTATCATGTTCCAAAAATTTTTAAAATTCATTCTACTCCAGACAACTGCAATGACCAAAAGACATCTCTTGCTGATTTACATTCTAAAAGTACACTGGAGACAAATTAACACTAAACTCACAGCTAAACATTCCTAAGCTGGATAAAAGTCTTTTTGGCACCTTCTAAGAAGCAGAAATCCCTGCATAGCAGCCCATTTTTTTGGCTGTAAGGTTGAATCTATTCCTGTAGAACGGGTTTTATAGTGGGCATCTTTTGTCTTTGAACCTCCCTTTATTTTGGTAGGAACTCCCAAAGTGTTTGGCTTTGGGGGACTACCTCAAACCTTCATTATGGGCAATGCTGGTAGGACTGTCATCCAAGGTGCAGGGCCTTCCCCTGGCCAAGTGGTTGGTTTATAATCCAAGTTAGCCAGTCAGACTCTATTCTGGGAATTTGAATAATTAGCCAGACAATAAAGACCAGAGAATGTCTGGAGTGGATGCATCCCGGCAGTGGTACCTTGATGTGACTGTCTATTAGTTTCTGTTTCCTGTGTTCCTAGAGTTGTCCTACTCTGAAAATCTGTTTGCTCTACTTTACCTTCAATTCTATGGCCTATTCCATATCCATCCAAAAACTGCTTTTCCTTTAAGTCACTCAAAGTTAATTTCTACTGTTTGCAATCAAAAAGCCTTAACTAATACAATCCACATTATGTTGAAGGAGAAAGCTACCTGTATAAGACAATCTTATAATTTGATGCTTTTTGTAACCTCTCAACTGGCTAGAGACCTGGTCCTCTTCTATGCTTTCTCAGCCCTGGATACCAGGTTGAAAAAGTTTAACTGATTTTGAAGAGCAGGGATAGAATGCAGTGGCATACTAGAAATGATAGAAGTTGCTTCAACCTAGTCAAAGTCGAAATCTTAGTATGAGATGAGGAAGGCCTGTGATGGCACCAGAAACTGGTCATAACCATTTTGTCAAAGAGATGAGGCAGTCTTGAAAGCTGGATAGGGTACAAAGATATAACAGATTTATGACACAGCTCCAATCCTGTCCCCATATAGAAGGCTTGCCTAACTGAAAAGACATAGCAAGTCCCAAACTATAGCTGGGATCTTGCCCTGTTGGTTACAGTTTTCAGGGCCATCCTTCTTGTCTGGAGACGGAGTGACTGACCAAATGAAGAGGGACCACTATTCAGTATATGACAAGGGCCTTGAAGGAATGTAGCTGAGCCTAGGACTGGAGACCAGTCCTAGTAACTCCCAGCCTAGTAACTCCCAAAACCCTGGAGACTGCCCTGTCCTTTAACAGGCTATAAGCAAATTAATCCAGATTTCACTGCAGATATCTATTCTATAGAGTCATTTCTCTTTCATCCTACAACATATGAGACCTTGAAAATGGCAAATTCCTGTCACATGGAGACGAGTAAGTCAGAGGCATCTTCTATAATGTCACACTTTTACTTGCACTGAGAATTGTCCAGAAGTCTCAAAAATTATTTCATCATCTTGGCTCTTACCATGTGCTGCTCATCTTATCCATAAAGGCCCCTCCAGGAAAGTTACATAAGAAACCCTAACAGCCAAGCCATTTAGGTTGATGCTCTTGTTTTACAGATGAAGAAACTAAGCACAGAGGAGTTAAGTGACAAATAAAGAACACTCAGCTAATTGCAATATACCCAAGACAGTAACCAAGTTCCCTTGACTATCATCCTGGTGTCCTTTTTTCCATATCATACTGCCTCCTGACTTGATTGGTGTACTTACTCCTCCCTGCTATACATGAGTAAGATTTTAAAAATAATAATGTCACACAATGGATAGATTTCTAGGAAGCCATCAAGTCCATGCCTTTGTCTTTGAGCAAGACTCCTCTTCAAACACGTGGGAATAGAAAACATATATTTTTAATCCTCAGAAAAGATGGAAATTCTACCACATTCCTCAGTAGTCCTCTCCAATTTTGCCTGTTAGTAGATACTTCCTTATGGCTACTCCAAATCCGTCATACTACAGGTTAAGCCTCTTGTGTTGTCCTCAGGTGAGATGGAAAACACTGGTCACTATGTTCCGCTAAGCATCTTTATGTACGGAAAGATTGCTTTTAAATTGCCCTTTATCCTTCTTTCCAAGCTGACTAATCCCAGTTTCTTTAAATTCCCTCACAGTTCTTTCCCAATCCTTTAATCACCTTTGTGGCTGAACTCTCAGCCACCTCTAGATTCAACCCCTACCCGTTAATTACAAATTGCAGACCTGGGCACAATTTCCAACTATGGTTCTGAATGTTGACTAGCAAGCTGATTGTGTCATGGTTTCTGCAGAAGAGTTCCCTAAATTAGCATCCCACGATCATGCTTTGGTTTGTAAAACTGTAGGCCACCTTAATTTAGACTAAAAGTAGATTATTTGTAGCTTCTTCATAACAAATTTAAACTTGAACTGCCTACCTCCAAGTTCTCAGCATGTTTCTAACTACTTCTCCTCCAAACAATTAGAATAAGAATTCAGCGAAAACATAAGCAAGAAAGCAATAAGCTGAATAGGAATCCTAAAATGTGTATCAAATATAAGTAGGTTTGGGTTTGTGTAACACTGTTCCTCCCCGAGTGCAGATAATTCAATGGTATCTAAGAAGCAATGAGTTGCTGAAGTACAATTTACTTATCATGTATTGTTCCTACAGTGTCTTCTGGGTTTTTGTTCAATTTTTCTAAGTTATAATATTTTAGGGAAAAAAATGTTTTTCTAAATTGCACAATAGTATGTCTAAATTTTTTTGCTTTAACAAACATAGTTTTCTCCTGTGTTTTCTATACGAGTTGTTGAGGCTTGAAAAGAAAATAACTCTTTAATATGTCTTTTGTTGTTTACATAAAAAATAAGATCATAATAGTATAAAACTAGCAATTTCCTGAGCCATATATTAATATTAACTTAATAAATACTTATCAGATACCCATTATGCACAAAGTAGGTATACTTAGAGATCTGAATACCTATGAACAGATCATAATAATATGAACCTGAAGGGCTTTTGAGAGGAGGTGATATGTAAGTTGCATATTGAGAGATGAGTAGAATTTGAGCAGTAAAATGCTCAAGCTGAAAGAAGATAGGCTAAGCAGAAGTAATGCATGAGTTAAGGAAAGCACAGCAACATTACTTACACAGCTAATGAGATATTGGCAAAGGCAGTGATTGGGGAAGAATACAATTAAATTCCAGAGATGCTATTTGTACAATAATTTTTCCAACTAAAAGCGGTTCTTGAGAAGTTATTCAAGTACTGTAACAGAGTCACCCAATTTCAATCCAATCTCAAGATGAGAAAACAATTAATAAACACCACAGGCTTAGTGCACAATAGAGACTGCAGAAAAGGAGGTGGTTTAAAAGGTCTGGCAAACCAGGGAAACAAAGTCATTCGCTTTTAATAGTTTCAATAATTTCACCCCCCATAGTTTCACAAGTTGTTTCATTCCACCCCGGGATTGTTTGGTCCCACTTGGCAAACATGGAACTTCTTTGTCTGTGAATGTTTGTTTCTCGGTAAGAAGAACAACAAAAAAATGTGGCTGAGGTTGATTTGTAATTTTTCACTGTGGCTTTGAATCATGGATGATATCAGCAGAGCTACAGAAATTGGGTTTGTCAGTTAAGCCTCCCTCCCTGTCGGCTAAGCAACAGAGCATGAAACATAAACCATAAAGAAACAATGGCAGGGCTCAGGGGTTATTTGTTGTTTTCTCCCAATACATCTTAGTGACAGAATGGAAAATGGTCAACTGGGAATCCAAAGTATATTCTCACTGGGGCCAAGATAATTTCTTAGGGTAGCATTTTCCTTTATTTCCTTTTATTAAAAAAAAGTTTTTAAAAATTTGTTAACAAAGGAGAAAGAAAATGAGAAAGTCTGAGAATGGTTTGGCAGAATGGGATATGTGGCTTAACAAGCCAGAGGAATTAAGAGTTATCATGGTAGCATTTTCAATCCACATCCCCTTAACAATTACACATGTCCAGAGGCTTGTGCCATACAAGAATCTCACCAATAAACTGAGGGAGTTAAAGGACTGTTCAGGACTTGGTGAACTTGAAAGGCTTGTGTGAATACTAGTGAATACTACATGTATGCACTCCCAGACACACACATTTGTGAGTGCGTATGTGTGTGTTCTCTCAATAGAAAACAAAAAGCTATAAAAAATTTCTATTCATTAGACATTTATTAAAAACATACATATCTTAAGTCAGGCCTTGGGCTAGGCAGGGATAATAAGCAATGAGATAGAAACCCTGTCTTGGAGGGGATCCTGAATCAGGAAAAAGAGGAATGTAAATATATTCGATTAGATGTGGGAGGAAAGGGACAGGGAGAGTTTCTGTGCCTCCAAATTGTGACTTAGGCACCTATGTAGATAATGATTTTTTTCTATTAGCCAAGAGAGGGAAAATGTAAGAGATGCTCATTTGGGAAAGAAAGACTAGCAGTTCAGACTTGGGCATTCTGAGTTGGAGGTAGCCATGTAACAGCCAGCAGGAAATTCCCAGCAGGCACCTGGACACATAGGCCTAGACCTCAGGGGAGAAGTCTGGGCTAGAAGCAGAGATCTGGGACTGGTCAGGGTATGGGTGAATTCCATAGGAGTAAATGGATCACTCAGGGAAAATGTACAGTAAGAAGAGAATGAAGAATGGTATGCAGAATTCTGTAGTAGATAACAATTCAACAAATACCTTTTGGGTAACCACTCTATGAAGTGATTTTGTGAGGTACTTCCAGGCAGAGAGAGGTGAATATAAGGGAGTTCCAATCCTCATGGAGATTACTACTCCTATGGGTAATTGAGTAAGACAAACAATTTTTTCTTAATATCAGTGGTATTTATCCTACAGTTACCCTCAAAATTTACTAGAATGACAAATTAAATTATTTTGTATGCTTTCTATATCTTTTCAGTACATTTTCCTAAGTTTCTTTATTCTTAAATTTAAGGTTATCAATTGTCAATTTTGTCTCTATCACTAGAATGCTAAGCTCTTTTGAAGTCAGGGGCCACTACACCATTTATTTCTTTTTGAAATTCTCAAAACTTCACATGAGAATAATAACTCTATCACTTATTGAGCAGATGCTATATGTTAGACATTACTGTGAAGTGCTTTATAGAAGTTATTTCTCTTAAAAAGCACAACAAACCTACAAGGTTGGTATTACATACTACTCCATTTCATAGATGCAACAATTGGGGTACAATTTCTGGCAAATAGCATAGACAAAACATAAGCCCAAATCTGTCTCAAGTTCATAGGACTAAATCCATGCTCTTAAAAATTTCCTCCAGCTGTCTTTAGATGTCCACTCATGAAAAGGGAACAGATGATCATCATTAGCAACAAGAGGGAGGTTTTATAGTAACCGGACATTTGCCATCAAACACCTCCATCCACCCCTACCTGCTCTTTAGGACTACCTAGGAAATTAGTTATCAGGCTTTGAGAAATACTGATTTCTAAAACTATTTAGTGAATGTCCAAACTTTTGAGGAATAAAAACTTAATGGATAAAAAGGGGCTATCATATCCATAATACAATGAATATATCAATTTTAAAAATGGAACAAGTAATGTTCTGTGCAGGTTTGTAGGTTGGCCTTGAGTCTTTTCCTCAGTTTGTAAAAAATATTTTGAGCAGTTAAAGCAGAGATTCAAAGGGGTCTGATTAAATTGAAGAATAAAGAGTTAAAAGCTACATAAGATTCAAAAACTCAAATTTGACAGAGTATACCTGGGGGGAGAATAAAGTAGATTATTTGGCATTAATGTAACTCTGAGTTTAACAATCAAGCAAGAATAAGAAAAAAGTGGGTATCTGTACAATGGAGTATTACTCAGCTACAAAAAGAAATGAAGTCCTAATTCATGCTATAACATAAATGAACCTTGAAAACATTATGATAAAGGAAAAAAGGCAAATACAAAAGTGACATAATGTATATGATTCCATTTATAGGAAATGTCCAGAATTTGCAAACCCATAAACCAGAAAATAGATTAGTGGTTGCCAGGAACTGGGAGGAGAAGGAACGGGGAGTGACTGCTAATGGGCATTGAATTTCTTTTTTGGGAGTAATGAAAATGTTCTGGAATTAGATAGTGGGGATGGTTGTATAACCTAGTGAATATACTAAAAAAGCCTACTGAATTATGTCCTTTAAAATAGGTGAATTTTATGACATGTGAATTACACTCAATTAAAAATTATAGGTTAAAAATTCAAGACAATCAGATTCATAAGAAGGAGTACTTAGAAATCACAAAACAATCTTTTTATTAAAGAATTGGTCAGCCCCTATAGACTATAGCATCAAGTTCTGGGATCCAGATGGTTGAAAGGAGAGCCATAAAGCTGATTAGACTTGGAAAATAGGATTTATATGAAATACTGAAGTGATGGGAATGATTCTAGCTAAAAATCCTAAGTCAAAGGTGGTAATATAATAACAGTTTCTTCAAGTATATAAGAATTTTAAGTATATAAGAATCATAACCAGCTGTTTTCCATCTTCCCTGAAGCTAGAGCAGAAAGAAAAGGGCTCAAAAGATCATATAGGAGATTTAGGACAGACACAGAAAGAGTATCCTTAAAGTGAGAGTTTAACGTTACAAAAGGAGGCTGTGGGCTCTCCACACCTCTGAAGTCTCTAAAACAGGGGTAGAGGCTTCAGGACTTTGAGAATATTCTCATAGCCATATTTGTGAATTTGTCATGATGCTACTCTAGAGAATACCCTGTCTATTTTAAGATTCAGGTAACTAAGTGGGATAAAAGGAAAGACATGCTCTGGACTCAATGAAGTTCAACCAAGCTAATGTTAAAGTAAATCTCTTTAAAATAATTCCAATTTCCTATTGGTTTCCTTCATAAAGCACCCTCATGGGAGAAAAAAAAAATTCTCAAATTCTCCTGCTCCAAAGGAACTGAGAAGCTTTGAAACACAAGCTGCAGGTGCAGTTGTATATCAACAATACTCCCCTCCTGGGAGTTTTAGCTATTTAGAACTTCCCTCTCTCTTTATTAATCTTTTCAGTAGTTTGCAGTTTTTCCCCTAATTTTTAAAGTGTCTCTGCTGTCAGCCTTACATTTACTTACCCAATCTGTCAGGCTGCAGAAATGTTCCCATTGCCCTGTCACCACATGTGGTATTTTAATGAACCATTCCTGCTCTCCCATCACTGTCCATGACAACTTCTATTTTTCGCTGCATAATCTACCATGTCTAATAGTGCCAGGTTGCAATACTGTGCCTTGATTTTACACACACACACACCCCACCATCTAATATATCATATCTTTTTTTTTTTTTCTTTGAGACAGAGTCTCACTGTTTTGCCTGGGCTAGAGTGCCGTGGCGTCATCCTAGCTCACAGCAACCTCAAACTCCTGGGCTCAAGCGATCCTTCTGCCTCAGCCTCCCGTGTAGCTGGGACTACAGGCATGTGCCACCATGCCTGACTAATTTTTTCTATATATTTTTAGTTGTCCAGTTAATTTCTTTCTATTTTTTTTTAGTAGAGACGGGATCTCGCTCTTGCTCAAGCTGGTTTCGAACTCTTGAGCTCAAATAATCCGCCTGCCTCGGCCTCCCAGAGAGCTAGGATTACAGGCGTGAGCCACCGCGCCTGGCAAATATATCATATCTTTATACTGAAAATTCTACAAATTCAAGATTTTGGATTATGTTGTAAACTATGTTGGCTGACTATTTTTTCAACACAGATGTATAAATTTTCTGATATAATCATGGCAGTTTTTCACAGTGTTTTTCATCTGAACTCTGTGTTTTTCATCTCTAAAGAAAGACCTACTTACTGATGCCATTATGCATTTGAAATTTCTGTCTCTTGATTAAATAGATATGAAACAAATGTTATTCAATAGCGCTCACATTCAATAGCAAAATTAAGTCATCAGTTAGAGATTAGCATGCTTTCCAAAAAGCACGTATTTCTCTAGTATCTATCCTCAGAGTATCACAAATATTATTAGCAGCCACATAAACTCTTAATGACGTGTACTGTCAACTGCCAATGATACTTAACAAAAAGGGGACATCTTACCTTACTGAAACCACAACTAAAGTTCACCAGAAATGAACCAGGCAATATTACAACCTTTTTCCTAACCCATGGTATTCACTTAGAAGTGGGATGGGGGTGAGGGGACAACATCAAATAAGCTTTACAAGTCAGAACAGAACAGTTCTTAAAATTGTTTTTGGTTTCATTGCCCCTGGGTCAGCTGCTGAAACAGAAGTCAAGCTGTGACTTATAGGCTTACATTAAGTTTCCTTATGTGGCTTAATTTTAGTAGCATAGTTTCCACATACTCTAATTTCTTGTTTTCAGTGTTGTATGACATGTCTTGTAAATAGTGTGAAGTTGGTTTAACTGTACAATATTAAAGTTATATCCCCATTAGGGCTATAATCTAAAGACGTGTTACAGATAAGGAATAGTTCTGACCTCCGGTAACTACTGAGAATTAGGAAGAAATCCAACAAGGCCCTCTTACTTATTTGAGATTAACTTTAAACAAGAAGGTCTTGCTAAATTATACAAGTTGTCCTTTCAAAATTAAGTGTACACTTTATATTCTAGACCCTGAGTCTTCCATGACTTCCTCTGTTTCAGAAAAATATTCTTCTATTTGAGTGTCCAACTCTCTGCCCCACATTCTTTTGGTCTCATTCCTCCACAAAGACTATGAAAGTGAGGAGGCTTATATCAAATTTAATTTGGCTCATAGCCACACAGTCCCACCAAGAAAAAAAAATCTTATAAATACCACTCTAGGGCAGGGATTGAACATTTTCAGTGTTCAGAACAGATCCCTGTAGGATGCTCCAGACAGTGTTTCCACCCACTAATACAGCAGTCCTGGACTTTGAGTAGGTGAAGGCCCCAAACCTCAGTCAGCCTCACGGAGCTGAACCCACTTCCCCTGTACCACACACCCCCATCATAGAGCACTGACTAACTGAAATAGCAGTTATGTTCTTGATCAAGGGACCATTATCCAATTATCCACTTTCTTTATAAAAGAGCCACAAACTCTGTATTAATTGACCACAAAGATGTGCTTTTACACTGTGTAGGCTTAAGCTCTCTGAAGTCTATACATAACTGATAACATGAGATTCAAAGCAGGGTGGGGGTTGGGGAAGTGAAGATGAAGAATGGTCTGAAAGCAGCAGCGAGGAACAAGGAGAACACTCAACCCACTGCCAGGCCTTATGGTAGGAGATGGGGGAAGATAACATTGCTGCCACGTAAGAGGGAAGCAGGGGACGCAGCATGCTCAGGGATAGGGCCAAATTTCTGTTAGAGTAGAAGGTGAAAGGAATGTTCTGAGACGGGGTTAAGGACATAGGAGATTTTGCTGATGACAGATGCTGAATTCCAGAGGACACAGGACTTGGAAAGAAATGGAATAGAGGAATTGAAGTTTGGGAGGAAAAGGGTTTCCTACAAGTCAGGCTTCTTACAGTAACTAATCTAAACAAGGATGGAAGGTGTAATGAGATTAGATTGTTCAAGGCAAATAGTGGTGATTAAGCTGAGAGTGTGGGGTCAGAGAAGCTTTGACCTTTTATTGTCCAGGCTCTCCTTGACCACTGTTGATGGAGTTAAGGAAGTCCAAGGAAGTGGGGTCTTATCCAAGTATTTACACCCTTGTTGATCCCTGATGATGGAGGAGGTGATATATAAATCCATACAACACAAGAATAACACATACATTTTGAAATACTTATTTGTAATTTGTAATTATAGCAACAAATAAAGAGGTGAAGGAACTGGGATAATGAAATTTAGATGGGATTCTTTAAGAAGACTTTGATCGTCTTATTTGGGAAAACTCTGGGGAGATTTAGGGATAGTTCATGGCTTTGGGGAAACTGAAATAAGTATGTCTGATTTAATGCCCTGTTAAACTTTTTCCAAGACACCAAGGTAGAGCTCACTTTGGGAAAGTTATCACTTCTCCTTGAGACTCAATTTTCTTACCATCAGGAGGTGATAATAATATCTATCTCCCAAGGCTGTCATGAGGATTATGTGAGGCAAACACAAGCACAGCATCTACCATATA
Source organism: Avahi laniger (assembly GCA_963575035.1). Classification (NCBI taxonomy): domain Eukaryota; kingdom Metazoa; phylum Chordata; class Mammalia; order Primates; family Indriidae; genus Avahi; species Avahi laniger. Next base: position 37,847 of record CAUYSK010061804.1, on the reverse strand, counting down.
TAGTTTAATCCCAATTAAACTTTAACTCTTTTCCATTTGTTCTTTCTAACAAATCCATGAGCCATGTGTTATCTCCACTTTAAAATGCAAAAATAGGCTTTTAGTGAGATTAAGTAACTCATTTAAGGTCTCTCTTTTAGGAAGAGGCTGAACTGGGGCTTTTTTGTTTTGTTTTGTTTTTTTGACACAAGGTCTTGCTATGTCACCCTCACTAGAGTGCAATGGCATCATCATAGGTCACTGCAACCTCAGACTCCTGGGCTCAAGTGATCCTCCTGCCTCAGCTTCCTGAGTAGCTGGGACTACAGCCCCACACCACTATGCCCGATTCACTTTTTTTTTTTTTTTGGTAGAGATGGGATCTCATTCTTGCTCAAGCTGGTCTCAGACTCTTGAGCTCAAGCAATCCTCCAGCCTTGGCCTCCCAGAGTGCTAGGATTACAGGCGTGAGCCACCATGTCTGGCCTGAGCTGGGGTTTTTAAACTCTGCTTGGGCTGATGTCAAAGGTTGGTCTGAGTTCTTTCCACTGAACTTCACTAACTCTTATTTGTTTTTCTGAGAATTTATTATGAGAACTTATTTCCCCAAAATTGGTTGAGAAATATACTGCCTCTATTAATGCCCAAAGTAGAAAAATTGGTACATGTGGCACAGGCCCACATATGAATCACTATCAAACAAGAACCACCTGCATTTACTGATGGTGGTGGTGGTGGTGGTTGTGATGAAGAATAAACAGAATATGAAGAGAACATTAGGCATTTAAAAGTCCCATAAGAGCCTGAGGTTCTCTTTGGTACTGAATAGGTACCACTAGGTCACAAGGGCAAAATTTGGGTCAGCTTTCATTTGTTTCCTGTCTATGTACTGAAGAAGCCCAAAGTTAATGAAAACCAGTGAAGCAGTTACAGGATGTAGAAGATGTACTAAGAAGTCTAAAGATACAGGTTTTGGCCCTGCCTAGGTCACCAGACAGCCAATGGCCGTGGGCAGACTCATAATCTCCCCAGCAGTTATAATCTTATGATTAAGGGTATGGATTTTAGAATCAGAAAGCCCAGGTCTAATTCTGGTTCTTCTACTTACTACTGTGTGACCTTGGACAAGTAATTCTTTGAGCCACAGCTTCCCCACCACAAAATGGGGATAATAGTATCTAACTCACTGAACTACTATAAGGATTAAATGTACTATCGCAGGTAGTTGGCACAGAATTGGTGTTCAGAAAACATCTGCTATAATTGTTACCACCGCCACTCTCTGAGTTCCATGCTCCCTGTTTCTGAAATGGGGACAATAATACCCATCTGGCTTCCTCTGCTCTACCCTCCAAACAGGACTATTTTTGATAATTATTGCATGTAAAACAGCACTTTGTAGCGTATGAAGAATCATATAAGAACACGGGGTTATTATGATGATAACTCGGGAGAACTGAATATACTATCTTTGTCATTTGAGGTGACAGGGATAATTAATCTTCTTGTAATTTTTTGAGCCTGGGTGCGGTGGCTCATGCCTGTAATCCTAGCACTCTGGGAGGCAGAGGTGGGAGGATTGCTTGAGCTCAGGAGTTTGAGACTAGCCTGAGCAAGAGCAAGATCCTGTCTCTACTAAAAATAGAAAAATTAGCCAGGCATAGTAGCGCACACCTATAGTCCCAGCTACTCGGGAGTCTGAGGCAGGAGGATCACTTGGGCCCAGGAGTTTGAGGTTGCTGTGAGCTAGGCTGATGCCACGGCACTCTATTCAGGACAACAGAGACTCTGTCTCAAAAAAAAAAAAAAAAAAAAAACAGAAATTTTTGAAAATGATAACCAAATCCTAAAGGTCCTAAATATCTAGTTGAGGAAAACAAATTGTTCTTCAGGTTCTGGGAATCGAGTTCTTTTTTCCATGATGTAACTGGAACCCCTAAGGATTCATTTAATTCATAATATAAAGGCAAAACAACAACAACAAAGTTGAAATAAAGAGGGGGCTGGTTTCACAGATTGCCCACAAAACTGGGAAATTGTTACTACAGCACAATGCAATAAAGAGGTTTACAAATTGAGTCCTGGGGAAAAGACACAAGCTATATTTATTGCATGTGGATATGAGAGGCCAGAAGTTGGCCTCTTCTATTTTGTGAAGTGCCATGTGCATAAATTTGTAGACCATAATTTCCCTTAATTCAAAACACTGGTGAACAGTTAAAGCAAAGCCACCTCCAGAACATGACGAGCCATAGCACTTAGAACACTGACCATCTCTCATTGCTCAAATAAATTAATCCTTTAGACTATCGACTTGCTTAACTTGGAGTTTTTGTTGTTTGTTAATGTGTGTCTTAACTGATCTCAAAAGAATCGTGTGTGTGTGTGTGTGTGTGTGAGGGGGCGCTTTAGAAGTCATCTGGGCACTCCCCCAACCCTCAATGCTGGAAGAGTCTTTTTGACACCATTCTGTACAGAGGCCATACATTTCAGGGATGAGAATGTCCTACTGGCTTGGTTGCCCCACTGGAGTTAAGACTGACAAATGCTAGGGAAACACAATTCCCCTGCTCTAAGGTTTCCACGAGGGGCCTCCTGCTAGAGTAACACTCTGACCTTTTATGCAGCCCTCTTCAAAGATTCCAAGAAGAACTTTTGTGCACATAGAAACTAGGCTCCCTTCTCTCTCATTCAGAGTGGAGAAACCAGGCAGAACCCTGGCTTCAGGATGCACACATATTCTCCTCCTTCACACAGGAACTGTCCTACCCCTGCAAGGAAAGGCCTACAAGCGTCCAGCTGCCGCGTCTGGCTCTGAAAATGTGTTTAATTGGGAAAGGAAAGGAGAAAAGGAAGGAGACAAAATGCCTGGTTGTAGCCACAGATCAAGCCACATTCTCTAATATGGTTTTGCTGGCATAAAGCTGACATTTTGCTCTCTATCAATCTCATGGCTGAGTCTATTTCTCAATAAGGAATGAGGACAAAACAATTTTTGCCTCTTTTAAATACCAATAGAGTCTACTCTCTCTCTCTCATTATGTAACTGTTAATATTTGAAGATGGTCTTCTTATTCTTCTCTGGTTCTTCTCTTTTCCAGGCCAACATCTTGAGTTCACCGTTTCTCCTCTTAGGATATAAATCCAGACCTCTTATTCTCCTGATTGTAATAGTCAAAGACCTCCTCAATAAATGACCTGACCTAGTACTCTGAACACAGACTATTAGAGTAGAAGAACTATTGTCAACTCTGGGCCAAAACATTACATTCTAATGATGCATCCTCAGATTCATACTAGTTGTTCTTTTTTAAAAGCAGGTACATGATATATTGAATCACATTGAGTTTGCTATCAACTAATGTCCCTAAATCTTTTCACCATTACTTGTTATCAAGCCAAACTCCCTCCTTCTTTAAGACTTAACACAATACATTGTTCTTTTTTTTTTTTTTAAGGCTGGTCAAGTGAAGCAGTGGGAGAGGAGAAGGAACAAAGGAGTCTGTAACTGGTTGTGATCAATTAGTTATAAACACTATCGCACCTGGACCAACCAATACATTGTTAACCTAAGTCTAGGACTTTATATTGACCCCTGTAAAATTTTGACACTGGCTTTGGTGATAGACAAATGATTCCTGTCCCAGCTGTGTCCCAGCAGTCAGGCCCTTGAACTAAAAGTGGAAGTAACTCTGTACTCAAACAAATCAGAGTCACTAGGCACTGGGTGGGGACTGGGGTGGGGGGTAACAGAGCATGTTCTGAGCTAGGCCACTTATTGATTTTAGACATTCCTACATAGGAAATGCACCATGAGCAATGCTCTCATTGTGACCACAGTGCATTATTCAGAGAAACAAACTTCTCAGAGAGAAGATCAAGGAAGACAATGCAAATGCTTAAGTGTGGGAACACTAAATCAAAGCTTGAGAACTTGAAAGCAAAAGTAACTGGAAATGAAGTGAAACCATTTTGTCGGTAAAGAAGGGAATGCAAAAATGAAACGAATATTTTAAATGGAGTACACTTTCCCACTGCCCTTCATTTTACTCGGTGACTCAAACTGGGACTTTCTATAATACATACATTCTGTTTGATAAAGTGACATACCCATTCTTTTTGGACAATCTTATGAACATCCAGGGAATAACTCATTCTACGTCAGCATGATATTAATCACAACCACATTTCTTAGCTTTTGCAAAGTGCTATGGAAATTTCAAAGCACTTTCCCCAGTATTTTCTCTTTTAATGCTCACATAAACTCCATGAGATAGAATTGTTGTCCCTTTCGTTACAGGAAAGCAAATTGCTTTAAGTTCAGTGTTTTTTCCATGATACCACAGCAGTGGTGGCTACTACTACAAGCCACCCAAGATTCACTGAAGGCAACCAAGACATATGCAATGATCATTCCATTACCCTTAATTAGCCCAAGGTCTGGTCATGTATGTATATAGAATGCTACATTATCACTCCTAACATCTTTAAAATAAAACCCACACACACACGAAGTTTTTAAGGTAGTCCTATATATTTGGCTCTGATGTATTTCAATACTGCAACACAAGTACTAATCGCCTTTGTTTCAGGCATGTTGCATAAAAATTGTGGTTCTATTGAATAGATTCCTTCTTACCTAGTCTCAACTTTTCTAACTAATAAAGATATTCCTAGAGTGTTTCACTTAGATTAATATAGCCTAATGAAATTCCAGTGCTAAATAAGGAAAAAGATCATGTGCTCCACTCCCTAGAGGAATATTACAGCCTGGCAAGGAACTTCCTTCAATATCCACTTAAAAAGATTAGCAAGAGGAAAAAAACTAAGGTTACAATAAAAGAATTACCACTAATATTTCTTGGTATAATTCCTGTCTTGGATGCCTAAACATAACACCTGTTCTAACATGATGGTAGTTAAGGCGTGTGTATTCAAAGGGCAGTAGATCCCTAAGGGTACAGAATATTTTAAAATTGTCTTCCCAAAAGTAGATTTAAAGGTGACCATTACATTTTTCAGACCATATTCTCCTCACTTTCACTTTTAAATGTTGAAGAAAAATTAAGGAAACAAGGCAACAAAGAAAATTTTAAAATTCTCTTAGAAGAACTCATCTTCTGTAAGGGAATTTAAGTGGGAGGGACGACTTTCCCTGAGAGAATTGTGAAAGTATCTCTGTGAAAACAGAGGCCCTGTAAACCAGAGGTGTCACCCAACAAAGGCTGTAGCAGGGATCAGCAGCAGTGGTTTCTGTGCCCTCTGTCACTGCGCAGACCCTAGGAAGGACAATGTCCTTGTTATCCTCACAGTACTTAGCATGGTGCCTGCTTCACATAGAATTCTATAAATAACTGCTGAGTGAAATCAGATGAAACGGAAAAAGGTTCCAACATGTCTCAAAGTATTAGATACCTAAGTACTAGAATAGAATTGTTCTTTAAAAAAGAAGAAAAAAAGAAAAATATACACTATTTTGAATCTGATGTCTTCAAATCATGCAATGTGAAGGATGACAAAATCTTCCTTGTCCCCAAACTCGGTCATCTATCATGAAAGAGGAAAGGGCTTCTGCAAAGTGCTACAACTTAGAGAACACATTAAATCTCTCAATAGAGCAGGACTTCACCTCAAGACAAGCCCATCAAAGATCTCCACAGATTCCATTTAACTCAGTAAAGATTTTACTTTTAGATTGCCCAGAGAGTTTGCTTGTGGGTGCTGGCTACGACAGTGCTGCTAAGCACAGTACAACTCTATCATAGTACAGTGTGCCACTGCACAGATTTGATACCCAGCATCTGGAGCATAATGTGTAACTCCAAAGAGGTTCTACTGTTTAGTAGAGAGCTGTCGACTTGGGTGAAAGGTTAGTTGGCCTGAGTTTAAGTTCTACCATTTTCCAGCTGTGGGGCCACAGGTACATTGTTTCATCTCTCCGAGCCTTGGTGTTTTGCTCTGAAACGTGAGGGCCCTAAAGCAATAACCTCAAAGATCTTTTCCAGCTTCTAGTACTTGTAACACTCCACGACTCTGAAGAAAAGCTACTAAAATTAAACCTTTTATTGTTTACATACTGCATAGAAAACAGGTTGATATATCAACAGGTCACACAGACATGGATCCTGTTAGCAAAAGCTCAGCCCTTTCTGTGGCTGAAAGGAATGAGAAGAATATTTTGGCTTTCAAAGTGGGCAAAGATTTGGTTTGGACTTCTCTCCAAAAAGACAGCATGTCTCAGCACTAGAAATGATGCCAGTAGCCACAGGCTGGGTCACTGCTTTCAGGGAGGCCCAGCAGGCACAACACAAATTTCTTAGTTACCATTACTATAACCTTTACCATACCTTGTTTTTCTTGGGGGCTCTCCTGGTCAGGTAATCTGGGTTAGATCCAACCCAATTTATAAAATTTGAGGCTTTTCCCACTGTAGGTAAGATTATATGCTATTTTAAGAAACCTCTTGGGGGATGAGGAAATATGTTGTTTTTCTTTTAAATATTATAGTGTATATTGATTCCAAATGCTAACCAAGCTTTTAAAGAAAAACACGAGTTCCCTAAAAATAGCCTGTCTACAATGCCCCTTAGATTTGGGCACTTTATACAGAGCACAACTTGCTTAGCATGCAATTAAAATAAAGTAATATTTGATGAATATACCTAAAAGGTTAAGAAAAACTAAATGTAAATGTCTCAAAAACATTAAAGAAATATTAATTAATGTAAGCTGGGTTGATACTTTAAAGTTATAGTCTCAAAAACTCTCAAATGACCTTTTTCACTCCCATGCTTTTACTGCCTTTCTTACGAGGCCTTCATGCCTCGTCTATGCCAACCCAAACCAGAAGCAGGCAACATATCTTAAATGTCTATCAGAAGGCCTCAAAAAATGGTCTTGGACTGACATTCTATGTATTCCTCCAGGCCTTGCTCAAGTCTCCTCTCTTCCACAGAGACTTTCCCATAGTATACTTCTTCCTGCTTATCACTGATACACAAAAAAGATTGATAAGCAGTATTTTCTCTCATTGACAAATGGGTGACAAGTACCTGTGTCTCCACTTGACAGGAAGGAGAAATACAGCACAAAAAGGTGACTTACTTGTCAATGGTCTGGTTCTCAGTTTCTAAGTTCTAGAGCCTATGAACCATGAGAACAGTATTCATTGGGAAATTTTTTTGTGATACTAGATTTGTCCCTGTTAGGCCCTAAATGTCTGATGAAAGCACAAGTTGACTGAATTAGCTTAAGATTAAAACCAAATGGTTTTAAAATTAATTATATGCCTGAGTACTTCAGGTTAAAGAATTCTCTTTCCAGAAACATCACTAAAATTCAAAACTGTCTTTTCCTTGCTTTCAAGTGGATATATTACCTAGTAACTATGCTACAAAGTATAACTGAGAAGGGACTTTATAGAATTTGCTTTATAAGATGCAAATTATATTTATAAAATCAATAAATTATATATGAATACAAAGTTTCAAAGTGTATGAAAGTGCTTGAGGAAAGATTTTTCTCTTAAATAATTTTAATAATGAAACTTCCTAATATAATTGGGTTTTTAAAAATGATTCATGAGGAATTGGAATAGCAATGAAAATCCACTACTTCAGCAAAGCAGTCAGGACTAGTTTAGACTCTGGGAGTGTAATCTTAGTATCACTAGTAGTTTTGGGAACCCAGCTGCCACCTTTACACATTTATAGAGAAAATCGTTCATATATTTTACTGAGTTCCTTCAAGTAAAATTTTATGTATAATTACGAAGTCACAGGCAAGCCATCACTGAGGCTGCCTTTGGAGCTCATAAAAGGAAGGGTCTCTGAGGATATTAAATTAGAAGAAAATACACTTGCAAAATTTTGTTCCTCCTTTTGACCTACTTGAGAATTTTCTGCAGTAAAATTTTATGCATACTTTTTCCCAATTTTAAAAACAAATTTTTAATGGATAACACTTTAAGTAAAAGCAATGACATAACACTGGTCATTGCCTTCTCCAAGATAGACAAGTTCCATCTTATCAAAAGAAGGTTAGAAGGAAATGGTTAATATTGCTGTAGTAATCCCCAAATCAAAGCCACCCTTTGGACAGCCTATGTTCTCAGGCTCCCCATGCCGGACACTGAGATTGGTTTCATGGACAAGGAAGGTGCCACAAAAGAAATGATTAAAAACAACTAGAAGACGATTACTCCTTTGTGACTCCTGCCTGAGAGCCTGAAATCTGAGCAGAATTCATCTCTGTTTCTCTAATGAATTCCTCTGCTGCTGTCATGCGGTTAATTCTCCACATTTTCTACTACTCTGATTATTAAAAAAAGAAGTAAAAAGGAAAAGGAGCCAGCCAATATAAACATCAAAGGGTACTCCCACTTCTGTGGCCTTCAGATATTTTCCAGAGCTGGATTGTGGGACAAAAGAGATTGGGGGAAGGGGGGTGGTTGTTTTCTGTTTCCTCTAGTAGACAATGGGCCAAGCCTGCCAGACAATGCTACAGTACAAGTAGGTGGCGTATTGCTAGGCAGCAAAGGTTTTCTCAGTGCAGCTGGAAGATGTTCCCTTGGCTTAGCCAAGACAGACCCCAGCTATTACTGAATGGCAGTGGGTGAGGTTGAGAGTCGGGCCCTCCCTAAAGGGAGTCTAGTTGCAGACATCCTCCTCTGGGCCTCAGACCAAAGCACTGAGGGGGGGTGATGGGATGGAGGAGGGAGGCAACTTAAGAAACTTAAAACCAGCACAACTTTTCATTTCCTGAACTTAAAGCAAATAATTGTTTGTGGTATTCACCGGAGTTTGAGTTTTTTCTTTTGCCAAGCCTGTAGACCTTACGAAAGACTGACTAGAAGATCAGTCTGAAGTTCATGAGACTGAATGGGAATAAATGTAAAAATGTATTACATGGAAACAAGAAAGAAAACTGTCACATGCTTCAGTTAGGGATGGAAGAATGACCAGGCTGAACAAGAGTTCATGTGAAAAAGATCTAGGGGTTTTAGCTGACTGTGAACCTTAAATGAGCCAACACTGTGACTTGGCTGCTGAAAACTCTGATGCAATTTAAGGCCAGATTAGCAGAAGCATAGTGTTCAGAGTGAGGGGAAAAAATAGTCCCCCTGTGCTCTACACTGGTCTGGACACAGCTGGAGTGCTTCCTCTATTCTAGGTGCCAAGTGTTAAAGAAGATACAGAAAAACTGGAGCATGTCAAAAGAGTCACAGGAAGAGAAAGTGAGTAGAAATCATGTCATATGAGGAGTAACTGTAGAAACTAGGATTGTTTTAACTGAGAAAAAATAATTTATTGAGTAGGTTAGCTATCCACAGATAGCTGGAGGGTTGTTCTGTGGATGACAAAGCAAACTTATCTTCATGACTCCAAAGGGCAGACAAATGGGCAGAAAAATAGTTCAATATAATAAAAATTTTCTTAACAATTCAAACTGTCCCAAAATAGAATAGGCTGTTTTGTGCAACAAAACCCTTCTCCACCACTGGAAGGGTTCGAAGTTTAGTGAACATCTGTCAGGAATGTTGAATTCCAGCCTTAAGTGGGAGACTGATCTCAGTATCTTGTTAGATTCTTTCAGGCTTTAAGATTCTGAACCTTAGAACTGCATAATAATACAGAAATGACGTTAAAAATAAAAGGCACCCCACAAAGAGTGCAATGCGCACCACCCGAAGGATGGACATATTTGAAACTCGAACTTGGGTGGGGGGGCAAGGGCAACATACGTAACCTAAACATCTGTACCCCCATAATATGCTGAAATAAAAAATAAAATAAAATAGAATAAAAGGCACCTATCAATGACTTAAATTCTCCTAAACATCAGTCAGAAATTTATTCATAGTCATTTCAGCAATACCAGTGTAGTTCCCTTGAGTTTGTACTATGAGTAAATAAGGAAAACTTTCCTCCAGTTAGAGTCTTAAACTAAAGAAACCATTGTTTTTAGGAATTCCAATATCCTTTCTAATATGTTTATTAACTTGTTTTGCCTTTTAGATATTTTGTCTTCAGACACACTACATGCCAAACGAGAACTCCTTGAGAGCAAGGTCTATGTCTTACTCACCTTTGCATCCCTAAGGCCAAACATAGAGTTTGACACAAAGTAGGTGCCAAAAACATTTGCTGACCATGCTAGGACTGTACTAGGAACTGTGGATATAGCAATAAACAAAACACGGCTGGTCTTAGCTATGACAGAACCTACAATCTAGTGGGAGCCACCAATATTCAACAAAAAGTCATACAAAGAAACACATAATTATAAAATTATAATAAATACAATGAACAAAACAGTAAAGAGGAGGAATAGGAACTATAAGGGGAGGCTAACTTTCCTAAAGGGGTGATCTTGACAGAGAGACCTGGAGGATAACAGGAGTTGGCCAAGTAAAGATGGGGGAAGGAAGACTATTATTCTATGGAGAGGAAAGAAACTGTGTGAATGTGTTGAGAAGTAGGAAAGAGTGGACAGGAGACAGAGGTGAAAGACCATGCAGGATCTTGTAGGCCACACTATTATTACTAGGTTGAATTCTAAGAGTGCAAATGGAAGCCAATGAAAGATTTTAAGCAGGGAATTGATACAAAACTAACAACCTGGTTGCTATGTGGAAAAAGATTGGAACAGTATATTTTAACCATTAGTGAGTCACAAAATTAATTTAGTTGATCATGCCCAGCATGAAAAAGAAGAAAAAGGAATAGAATTTTTAAAATATCAGAATACATCATTTAGAGTAAAAGTATTATTTTGTGAATCTTTTGTTTCGAATTTACACAGTAATAAAAACATGTGTACTGGGGGTATAATGAATGTATTTTTTTATTGTGGACCACACTCAACAAAATTCGAAAGCTGCTAATTAGAGGAAGGCAAGACTGGAAACTGGGAGACCAGTTAGGAAGTAATGGAGTAGTCAAGATGGTAAATATATTGAGAAGTGGACTGATTCAATGTTTATCCTGGAGGCAGATATTTGAAAGGACTTGGTGATTGTTTGCAGTTGGAGGGCAAATGAAAGGGAGAGGTCAAGGATGACTCAGGTTTCTAGCATCCATTAACTTGAAAAATGAATGAATGCGTGAGTGAACAAATGAGTAAGTGAAGATGACACAGTAAATCTAGCTAAAATTGTAGTTTACTTCAAATTTAACTATAGAAAAAAATGTGTTCTAACTATTTAAAATAGTAGGAATTATTTCCCCCCCCCTTGGTTTCTTCTTACAAGCTTTTTAGAGATAGGGGTCGTGTTTTCTTCAACTTTATATCCACAGGTCCTATTATAGGGCCTGTCAGCTAAGACACACTTAGTATAATAATTATCTGCTGAATGAATTAATGGAGAAAAATAAAAATGAAAAAGTAATCAGTCTCAGGGGAAAATGAAGTTTTCTATATTTATTAAAGTCAAGGAAGGGCAAATCAACTTTCTTATAAGTTGCCACTTAGTGATCAAAAGTTACATTTTATGCAAAAAAAAAAAAAACAAAGGAAGAATATCCTTAACATTATAATCATGCTACAAAAGCACTTTACTCCTTTCACTAGCGTATTAATGAATCTTCAAAAGTCCTCCTCTACCACACTGTCGTATCTCATTCTCACTCCATGTTTACAGATTTGCTAGAGACTCAAAGTTCTAAGTGTACAGTTATAAACATTACTCAGATTATTCTTATGTACTTGGCAGAGGGCAGATATAATCCTGAGTTTAAAAGAAAATAAACGAGTTACGGAGAATAATCCTGAAACCCAACACTACATAATAGCAGAAGTCCTGCTGCTACATAGCTTTGGGTTTCTTGCCTTTTGGTTTGTAGTTAGCCATGTGGCACTTTGATTACTACTTAATTAACACTATTCTTTTGTTGATACTGATGTATATGAGTTATCTATTCAATTTTCACTCCCTCAAGAGCAGGCACCATGTCTTCTACCATTACTGTACCGTCCATAATGCTTAGCAGTCCTGAACATAGTAGAAATTTAATATTTCTTGACTGGACTAGCAGTAAAATTAAAACAAACATCTCCTAATTCAGAGGTTAAACCAAACTCTGCTCCCTTCATCAAGCTGTGTTGGTCTTGCATGCAAGTTTTATCCCCAGTGGTCCTAGTCTTCCATTACAAAATAGCTACTGCCTCTTTCCAAAATGAAAAACATTTTCCACTGTAACTTACACTTGCAACTGTGATGTTGAGATATTCCTCAAGTGAAGATTTTGATCTGTGCTGCAAAGGGGAAAAGTGTAATTCATAAGCTTAATTCTTTAGACAAATCCAATAACTCTGTTTCTTGGTCCTAGACAGCGCTCTTAGCTAGTTTGTTTGTTTTAAAGTCCCATGCCATTTCCCTTTGAGTTCCTGGTAGTAAACAGCCCAGTGAGTGTGATCACATGAAGATGGACCATTGCTGGTACAATGAGTGCGATCCCTGCTATTTCTAACATGCCATCCTACCAAAACAGAGTACTGAAAAGGTGGATAAAAGTAGAGAGGAAGCCCGAGGTTAAGGAGCTTGAAGGAGGCCTAAACAAACATGTTCAATCAGAAAAGCTCATTGTCAGCACTCTTGCCTCAACCTGACTTGGTCAAAACAGACTGCGGCAGAGGTTAGGTGTATCACCTTTTATTCTGACCAACTGTCCATCTTAATTTTTAGGTATCTTTGAAAAATGCAGATCATTATGTCATACATCTGTCACTGAAAACTTGATATAATTGTTTTTGTTTTTTTTTTAAGAGACGGGGTCTCGCTATGTTGCCCAGGCTGGAGTGCAGCGGCTATTCACAGGCGCGATCCCACTACTGAACAGCACAGGAGTTTTGACCTGCTCCGTTTCCGACCTGGGCAGGTTCACCCCTCCTTAGGCAACCTGCTGGTCCCCCGCTCCCGGGAGGTCACCATATTGATGCCGAACTTAGTGCGGACACCTGATCAGCATAGCGCACTAAAGCCCAGAAGATATAATTGTTTTGAGAACAATACTGACTACTCTTAAGAGAATTTTGAATTTGACCAAGTGTTTTTCTAACAGTTTCTTAGCCCTTTCTCATAGCAGTTCTGAGAAATCTAAAATATATGAGAAAACAAGAGATGTATGCAACTTTGTGCCAAGGCAATCATCTGCGTGCTTAAAGATGTGGTCCTGAATCTCAGTAAATTTGCTTACGTCAAGGGAAAAAAACATGTACAAAATCAAAAACACAAAGTAGAGTGAACTAAGTGCTTCAGTAATGGGTCAAATAAAGTAGTACAAGGAGTAGTGTTTAAGTCCAAATAGAAATCAAGGAGGAAATTTAATGATGGAAGTAGCATTTGAGTCTTGTGTTGAAGGATGTCAAGTATGTAGAAGGAGATGAGGAAAGAATATTCTTTGGGGCAATAGTATCATCCAAGCCATAAAGGTGGGTACATGCATGCTATATTCAGGGGACCATATGAACCCTCTGTGGCAAGAGCAGAGGGATCACATGGGATCAAGTGAAGAGCAAAAGTTCACATGAATGAAATCAACAAAAATGTTATCAGTAAAAAAAATATGAATTTAAAGTTAGTGAACATTTTGAGTGCCTCAAAGAAAAGGGGCTGTATCAGCTTTAGTGTTACAAATCCAACTTAGGATGAAGCTAACAAATCAACAAATCCGAAAACAGAACCTATCACTAAATTCCAAAATCCACTCATATAAATAATCTGTTCCAAAATTCATTAATAAAATGATCCTATTCGAACTCCTAGATATGCTCCTCTTTTAACAAGGATAACTCACAAGATGAAGTCTCATAATATAAGGTAGGATATAAAACCAAAAAGTTAAAAAAAGGAGAGACTGACTGACATTTAAGGTTTCATCCATCAGGCTTGGAGCCAGTAAAAAGAGCTGCCCAAAGAGCTCTGGTCTGCTTACTTTAACATCAGCAGAAACATGTAGTGACAAATAGATAACTTGAATTCTAGATAGGAAAGTCTGTTTTCAGAGAGCTAATATGTAACTTTTGATGGCTGACACAAAAGATTTAACCAAGTTTGGGACCAATTAAAAGGAATCATTTGGAGAGCACTGGCTTAGTGTTTCTATTGTCATTAGCTGAAACAAAGATTACAATTTGATCGTTCAAATTTGGAATTAAAAATCTGTTTTCAGACAGGCCAATATATATTATTCAGTAACTTTTGCAAGTCAACATGAAGTCCTCCTCTTTTCACAGTGAAAGAGGAACAAGCATCCAAAAGGAAGATTTCATGAAAGGCTCCTTTCAAACTGTGGCCCTTGCTGTGTCCTCTTGATTAAGGGCTCATAAATAAAAGGACACAACAGCTGCAACTTATGATTAACCATGGTATAGTATTTCAAACAGTGAATAACATTATAGTTATTGGAACCAACAAAACTCCTTATATTGGATCAACACATGACCTTGGCTTTGTCTGGCCTGCAGGTGACCTGAATTGAAGAGAGATGTCTGGGTTGAAATTTAACTCGGTGTCTGGAAAGCTGTGTCACATGGCTGCAAGTCAGTAATGTTGCAATTTCAGGAACCGCCACTCCTCTCAATGTGATTGGATCATGTAAAGGTGAATCTGAGAAGAGCAGTGAAAAATAAAGCTAATTGGTCAGTCTCGGACAGCCCTTGAATAATGTCCAAACACTTGTGAACAGTCTGAGTAAACTACTCAGGTTATTCTTACACAACCAAGGTAACTTTACTGCCTGCCTTGGGCAAGTGCCCTCTAGATTATAGCAGTAAACAATTCTTAAGTGATTAATTACATATACTCTTTCTCTGCCCTCTACTGAGGGCAGAACTCTCTTAAGGAGAACAGAAAAAGGTTTCACCCTTTGATTTACAGGCTAAAACTAAAGCAATCAGAGTTTTCTTTGAGTATGAAAACCTATTCCTGAGTAAGATCTGGGCTCTCAAAAGAAACCAAAGAAGACAGGACGAAAGGATCTTCCAAGCTGCCAATAATCCCCCAAGTCTTAGGATGGGTCCAGGACCTAATTCCAGTAATGATTTTCCCCATGCCCATAACAGATGAAAACTAAAGGAAGAACATAGGCTGACTTTTCTCATTTCAGTTGGTAGTTAATCATACCACTTAGCATTTAGTTTCTTACTACAGGGCCACAACTTACCTTTTATTGGGTTGTCCTATTAAATGACCTGATCATGTAATGGTTTCAAACTCTGTTATACAAAAGCTCGAGTTTCAACACACCTGATCCATGGCCTCCTTAAATCACGATCCAAGCATATATGCTTAATTTTTGTCTGTTTATTGCTAGTTCATATCTTAACACTACAGTAGCACTTGGGCTTCCAAGCATAATTTAAGATTTAAGACCGGGTGCGGTGGCTCACGCCTGTAATCCTAGCACTCTGGGAGGCCGAGGTGGGTGGATCATTTGAGCTCAGGAGTTGGAGACCAGCCTGAGCAAGAGCGAGACCCCGTCTCCACTAAAAATAGAAAGAAATTAATTGGACAACTAAAAATACATAGAAAAAATTAGCCGGGCATGGTGGTGCATGCCTGTAGTCCCAGCTACTTGGGAGGCTGAGGTAGAAGGATTGCTTGAGTTTTGAGAAGGACTGCCAGGAGTTTGAGGTTACTGTGAGCTAGGCTGATGCCACAGCACTCTAGCCCGGGTAACAGAGTGAGACTCTGTCTCAAAAAAAAAAAAAAAGATTTAAGCGATTACGTTTCTACTCCCAACTTTGCCAAAAAACCACTTAATTCTTCTAAAAAATGAACAATAACATTTATCTAACAAAAATACTTTTTTGATATTTACAACATCCTTTTAGAAAAGGATATTGTTTTTTTGAAAGGCCTGAAGTAACATAGCATTAACTAATAATATTTAGAGAAATAATATTGGGAATTAAAGGGATACATATTTCCCAGAAAAGAGTAGTTTTCTTGAATCTTTCATTTCATTATTATTAATAAAATGTATAACATTAACCACATGAATTTAAAATTCATTAGCCATTATTTAACATATTAAATAATGTGAGTTGTATTTAACTCACACTAGTTTTGAGCCCAGGGCCTCATGAAGCATATGTAACTCACATGTTTCTTTACCTTGGGGGCCACGTGGTGCACAGCCAACTCAAGCTGCCATGCTGTAGCATACATGCTGGGTTACGTGCTGGGTGGCTCCCTGGGCAAAACTGTGCAGTTGGTTCCTGAAAATCTTACTTGTTGATATTCTTATTGTTACAATTAATATTGACAATTTAATTGCATGTAACTCATGCACAGAAAACAATAAAAAATGACAAATTTTTAATTAAATTAGAAAGAATCATTTTGTTTTCAAAGTTTTTAATTTATTTTGTAGTAAAACACCATGGCCCCAAGGAAAAAATTTTTTTTTCTAGTGTGGCAGTCAATGCATTAAATCAATGGGATAAAATGCTAGCATCTAGAGAGACTATGGATTATGAACTTGGAACAGTACTGAGCACAGAGTAGTTCCTAAATGGACACTTGTTAAATTGAGCCAATTAACCAGAAGGAGTAAAAACTAACTTTTTAAAAGACAGTCAAGATAAAATCTTAATCTGAGCTTTTCATCTTGATATCCTCAGATATAGAGCACCTTGGATATAATAAGCATCAATAATGGCTGATTATGTGAATAAACAAGCTGATTGATTGATTAATTATTTAATGGAAGATGGATAGTTGTGTAATAAAACCAAGACAAGTTGAGAAGGGATAAGGCTAGGTTATTGAATACAGTAGAAAAACATGTCCATTTGGTGCTATTATTTACCTTTTTTTATATTTACTTTTCAAAGAAGAGTTTAAAATCTGAATCAGTGCAAAGTAATGATATTGCAGCCTGGATTTTCTAGCACAAGAAAGGTAACTGGGCCAGCCTTCTAAACAGGGAAATATGTTTATTTCCTTTGAGGGGCTAATGTAAATTAAAGGGATTGATTTCAGGATCATCTTTCAAAGAAGACTACTAAACCCTCTTGTTGAATCAAATTACTCTGAGCAAGTTTTCTGATATCTAGCTTTAAAAAACATACATAAATATAATTTCCTTTAATATGTCAGTAATTCTTAGTGGAAGAAGTAATTTTGGAATTAAACATCATTCCATTTCTTAAGCAATGGTAAGAAACATTCTTCAAAAGGGATATTTAAGGGAAATTAAATTTAAGAAAAGGGTAGCTGCTTTTTTCCATAAGGAATAAATAGTAAGGAAAAGGTAGTTTGATCCTAACTATGTCTCTTTGCTGTTTAATACTTCAAGTCTTAAGATTTATAGCTTCTAATAAAACTTTATCAAATGAGTAGAAAAATGGATGAAAATTTGTTTTTATTCATTGATTCATAATTGCCATTGAGGAAATCAATGATATTTTAGGTTGTATCTCTTAACTTTTGCGGTTAGTGGCAAGAAAATGAACAAATATTAGTCTCACGTTCCTACAAACACACACCCTTGATGTCACTTTTCCATAAAAAAAATCAACACTGGATGGACTGAGGAAATCATCAAGTGGTCACTTACATTCATTCAAGCACTTACTCAATACCTCTGGGGATATAAGAATGAATAAAACACGGTTCCTATCGTCTGAAGGCTCACAGTCTAGGAACAAATTCAGACATGACAAATTCATCAACTGTATACTTAAGATTTATGTACTTTATTGTATGTAAATTATACAATACGACAATAACAAATTATGCAATAAACATTTAAAAGAAAGATTAAGACAGGTAACGTAAATTATGTTAAAGAATTAGAACTGTCATAATAGAAAGAAGTGGAAAACAAGGAGAAGGACCTCTGCCAGGAGGTCTAGCAAAGCCTCACCAAAGAGCTTTATAAGCATATAAGCAGGGAAGCTAGCAAAAAACATTCTAGCAGAGGGAAAGTCACCGCAACACAAAGGTGAGGAACAGCAAGAAATCAGTGTGTCTGAAGCATATGTACATAGAGTGACACGTTGGGAGTTGAGCCTAGAGAGGTCAGCCAAGAAAGTCTTGGAAACCAAGCAAATGAATCTGGATTTTATTCTTTAGAAAAGAAGTCAAAATGAGTTTTTTAAATAGGAGAATGCCCGAATTAGATTTGTTTCTATGTAGATAACTCATTCCGTCTTTCCAGAACAGAGCAATATCACTCCTAAATTCAATTAGTTTTCATGAGCCCATTGCCAGAAAGAATGTCAGAGTGAAAAAAAAAATTCCTTCCCTGAAGTCATTAATTCATGATTCACACTAACAATACAAGAACCACAAGTAATGGATTGGTCAGTACAAAAGTAGAGCCATGGCCCAACCTAACACTGTTGCCTATAGCAACTGCTTTGGTATATAACTTTGTAAGGTAATATACCACCCAAATCAGGGACTAAGGTGACTTTGAAGGAATATGAGAAAAGAAAACTGGTATTGAAAATACACTTATGAAATATGTCCAAGATGTAGCAAAGGAAAAAAAATATGCAAAACAGCATATAACATGTTCACACGTTTTTCATTAAGAAAATGAATAGTAAATATGTTAATATATGCACTGAAGAAATTTGAAGGACTGTATACAAACCTGTTAATAGCAGTCTAAGATTATGGGAGACTTTTTCCCTTTCTCCATAATATAGCTCTCAAAGGTCTGAATTTTATGAGTAGGTACTACTTTTACAAACAGAAAAACATATGAAGGATTAATTTAATTTAAATAAAATCTTTCAATGGTGGCCTATAATCATAGAGGTTGTGGGAAGTCGGATAAGTGAACTAAGAGCTTCCATGTGAGAGTCACCACTAACAAGCAGGTTCTCTATACTTCTGTGTGGTCAACATAACATACCAAAGGAAGAGTTTTTAGATTAGCAGGCAAGCCTCATCTACCTGCCTTCTCTTCTTCCTCCCTAATTTACTCAAGAACATGCTGTCATTCCATGTTAGGATCATGTTTTTCCTGTGGCCTTTAAAATGATGATTTTAATTCTGATGAATTTGTTGTCAGTCTATATTGGAAGCAAATAATCTTCAGTTATTGTCTTTGTGAGAAATAAATACATTTTGGGTCTGTGGAATTTCCTCCTCTTAGAAGAACAGCAAATCCAAACAGTGAATTCAAGAGATTCAAGAATTCTGTCATTCCACTTTCCCTTGCAGAAACTCTGAATTTCTTTAAGGCTAACATGCCAGCAATACTTTATCATATATTTATTCTTCATTTTTCGAAGTGCACTCTTACACATTGTTTCATCTGATTCTCATAGAAACCCTATGAGGTAGGTGGGGCTAGAAATCATTCCCGTACTTTTTGTTTTTAATGATTTTTACATTTTAAGAGATATTAAGCTGGGAGGGGGAGGTAGTAAATGTGAAAGGAGTACATTCCACTGCATAAAATTTGGAAACAACTTTTAAAAACCAGTAAAAAAACAAAACAAAAACAACAACAACAAAATAAACCCAGAAACAAAGAATCATTCATAGTCTCACTACCAGATACAAAATTATTACCACTCGGGTGTATATGTTTCCAGTATTTCCAATTATTCTTTGTATTCCATTACAAAGAAGAAAGCTTCAGAAACACATATTTTGAAATGTTCATATTTTGGTTTTAAGTACAAGTAAACTTATCAATGCTCTTTGGAGAGAAATGCCTCTAGAAAAAAAAAAGAAAGTTGTCAAACACAGTGATAACTAAGATTCTCTTTAATTCTGAACAATTCTAATCTTCTTTGAGTGGAACTGTGGCCAGGTCAAGAATCTGGATCAACAGGATAACAGATGAGTGCAAGTTAAATAAGTCAAAATCCCCAAAATAAGGAGTTAACCAAGTTAAAATCAAAGTCATAAACCAACATTATAAGTTGGAATAAGGGTCAATCAAGGAAAGGAAAGGAAAGGAATATAGGTCCAGAAGGGTGAGGCTGAACCAACAAATACATTTGTCAGAGATTGCTGGCTCATCACAAAATCTGTTTCCTCTTCTTCCTAGGCACATAGCTGGACCACATTTTCTAGTTCTCCCTGTAGTTCAGTATAGCCATATAAGTCCTAGCCAATGGACTATGGGTGGAAGTGATGTGACATACTTCCAGGCATGGCCTCTAAAAACCTAAGTTTGCTCTTTCACGATCTTCCTTCAAGCTCTTTCTTCTTCCATGGTGACAGTGGAAGTCATTTTTGGAAAATGGCAGAACCAAAAGATGGAAGGAGCTTTGTCTTGGAATTATTCCTTGGAGAAGTATCTCTCACCAATCAAGAACCTCTAATTAAACTTTATGTGAGCAAGAAATAAATACGTATTTATTAAATCACTGATATTTGGGGGTTTATGCATTGCAACAGCCATGTTATGGTAGACAACAGACTTCAACCTAAGGTGTGAAACTAAGAATTCCAGAAGAAAATGTTGGAAAAACTCTTACAGACATTTGCCTAGGCAAAGAATTTATGAAGAAGACCCCAAAGGCATTCACAGCAACAAAAATAAAGAAATTGGACCTGATCAAATTAAAAAGCTTCTGCACAGCCAAGGAAACTATCATGAGAGCAAACAGACAACCTACAGAATGGGAGAAAATATTCACACGTCACACATCTGATAAAAGGCTGATAACTACAATCTATATGGAAGTCAGGTTAATCAACAAGAAAAAAATCAAACAATCCTATCAAAAAGTGGGCAAAGGACATGAACAGAAACTTTTCAAAAGAAGACTAATGGCCAACATATGAAAAAATGTTCAACATCTCTAATCATCAGGGAAATGCAAATCTAAACAATAATGAGATATCACTTATCTCCAATGAGAATGGCCTTTATCAAAAACTCCCAAAACGATAAATGTTGGCATGGATGCGGAGAGACAGGAACACTCATACACTGCTGGTGGGACTGCAAACTAGTACAACCTCTGTGGAAAGCAATACGGAGATACCTTAAAGAGATACAAGTAGAAGTACCATTTGATCCAGCAATCCCATTACTGGGCATCTACCCAAAAGAGCAAATAATACTGTATAAGAAAGACACCTGCACCCGAATGTTTATAGCAGCACAATTCACAATTGCAAAGATGTGGAAACAACCCAAGTGCCCATCAATACATTAGTGGATTAATAAAATGTGGTATATGTATACCACGGAGTTCTACTCAGCCACAAAAACAGTGGTGATATAGCACCTCTTGTATTATCCTGGATAGAGCTGGAACCCATTCTACTAAGTTAAGTATCCCAAGAATGGAAAAACAAGCACCACATGTACTCACCACAAAACTGGTATTAACTGACCAACACTTAAGTGCCTATATAGTAATAACATTCATCAGGTGTCGGGCAGATGGGAGGGGGGAAGGGGGGATAGGTATAGACACACCTAATGGGTGTGGTGTGCACCATCTGGGGGATGGACATGCTTAAAGCTCTGACTGCATGTAGGGGGCAAGGGCAATACATGTAACCTAAACATTTGTACTCCCATAATATGCTGAAATTTAAAAAATTACAAAAAAATAAAACCATCTGCCTTTTGTTTCAGCTGACTTGAGTTTAGTCTCTATCCTTCATTACAATAGTCTTAAATAAAGTCTTCCTTGCCTGTTCAACTCTGAGGAAAAAAAAAACAGCCATGTTACAGACTACCTGACAGGTGACAAATGGCCAGGGCCATGTGGGCCAGCTCAGAGTCTACACAGTTTTGGATCAGGCTACCTTCATCAGTCTAGGGCCATGCCTCCTGACCAGGCGTGGCTAGACAAATGCCAATAGCATGCTAAATAACTTTTTGTCAGTAAACTCTTATTTTATCTGAATTTCACCTAGCTTAAGAATATCAAATGACAGATGGAATCATATATGTGTTATAAGCAAATCATTAAAAGATTCAGCAAAGTCCAAATGCCCACTCAAGTTTTGAGAAGACTTCAATAGTGTTTTATGGTGGGGAGCATAATTAAAACAAATTGTAGTACACAGATTTTCTAAATCAGATATGCAAGAGGGAGGGAGAGAATGTAAAATTAACACTTATTTGAAAGTCTACTATATCCCAGAAGCTTTCACATACATATTTTTAGTTAATCCTCAAAACAAATCTGTGTGGTACTGATTACTATTCTCATTTTTACAAAAGAGGTAACTGAGGATCATAGCAATTAAGTAATCAACCTAAAGTTACACACAGGAAGTGCCTGGGCTAGCATTAAGCCCTAGTCTATGTGTCTTAAAGCTTATGTTCTTTTCACTTTTCATCATACTCTTGCCGCCTTGATATTTAAACACATTTCAAGAGATCTACAAAAGTTTTCCTGACCCCAATATACTTCCTGGATGGCCCCAAAGGTGAATGTCCCATGTCTCACCTTTCTAGGTGCAGTCATAGAGAGTCCGTGCCCCTTAAATCAGTAAGAAACAAAGCATGTTTGCAAATGCCTCAGCATCTCCCCCGGGAAGGGAACTCTTAGAATATGCACAGGGAAGGTATCTTAGGACATGTTTCTGCAGTAGATAGATATCTCTTCCAGCTCTGGCAGCTGGCGAGAAAATTAAACATCTCTATGGCTCTCTTTTACCATATGAACACCATGTATGCATGCATGTGTGTGCACACACACGCACACACACAATTTAACCGGCTTTATTTCAGGGCCCCTCACCTTTTAGTCAGACTACCCATAATCAGAAACCAACATATAAAAAGAGGACATATGAAAAAGAATCCAAAGTGAATGGAATATTAAAACAGTTACAGAATTTACATATTCTCTATTCAAGCAAATCCTGCTACCCTTAACTCTGCAAACATGTATGTATATAACATATTAAATCATTACATTTGGAGATAAAAGTTAAAACCAACATGCTGAGCTGAACTACTGGGCAACAAACTGAAAAGCTTATAGCAGTCAAAATTGGAAAAAGTAAATCACAGAGTTACCCAGTACACTTCATAGCTGTTAATTTAGCTTTGGAAAATTTTCTCTTAAGGGAGAACTTCTAAACTGAAGCCACAGTTGGCCTGAATAGTGGCAGTGGTTTGTAAGGGAGGCCACAATCCCATGGGAGCAGAGACCACACATTAGACATGAGGGCTTCTCAAGTACCTTTTCACCTTACCCACTGTATTATCATGGCAAAATACCTTGTAATGCTCTAGGGCTTGGAAATTGTAATGTATAATGCACACATAATTACATTCTTTAGGATGGCATTGGATCTAAGCGAAATAAATAAATAAGTGTACTGTTTAAAAGCCAATTGCACTTATTAACCATATAAGATTGGAAAACAGGATGCCTGACTTTTACTCAGAGTTTTTCCAGTGACTCACTGTGTAATCCTGAGGACATAGGCCTTTGATCTTTAGTTCCTTAGCCTACAACCAGAGAGTTTTAAATTGTGCCCAGCCCCCTTTTGGAGGCACGCTCACTAGCTTCTTTTGCCCTCAGATGAAAAGATCTATAGACATGGAAAATTGTTGTTTGGCGATTTCCTATAACCCCCTTTCTAGTATTTCAGCCGTTCTCCTTTTACATCTGAGGGACACTGCAGAAAAATCACTGCTTCGCATAATGGAAGCCACAGGCTTAAAATTTCACTGGAGGGGCAGGCTGAGAAGGAACAAGTCCGGCTTTAATACCACAAATATCTCCAATTACCAAATGTAAGCAGAAAAAATACAAAAAACAGGGAGAGATAGAAAGGCCCTTGGTATTCTTCAAAAGCTTCCCCTTGGGATGAAAGTTCTTCTTTGAGGCTTCCAAAGCAGAAAGCCTGGGCGGCCTGCACACCTGGAGTACATTAGTGGGTCCTGGACTTGGAGGTAAAACAGGCTGAATTTCATCTAGATGCTTCCCACAATATACTCTCATAAAAAGCCCACAGCAATTTACCAGCTTAGGAACACGGCATGGTATTCATGGAGCGTTGAACCCAGGGATTATCTTCCAGAGTCGCTGGATAAATCCTCGTGCTCATCTATGTAAACACACTTTCATCTTGGTTACCTTTGCTCAAGGCGAGTTTCATTTGGTTTGCTGTGACACAGGGTCAAGACTAAAACCTATCCTCAAATCATTCTCCTACCTCTCCCCAGAAGTCCTTCAAAGAACATCCAAATGTTGATGTAACTAATGGGTGAGTTTTCACATTAGGCTATGTCCTCATTTAAATACAAAGCACCAATGCCTCTGGTGTCCACTCCCCTTTCTTCACCTGCCTTGTGGAGGTGATTTGTGGAAGTGAGGCTCACTTGTCTTGCCAGTTCCCCACTTCAGTGCCCCCCAACCAATGAAGAGGAAGTCTCACTGTAGTCACCAGACAGGCTCCAATCTTGCGGTGGTAGCCAGTATGGCTGCTCCCACTGAGAAGAACCCTTCATCCTCCCAGATTTCCCCATTTCAGTCCTGTACCTCTTGAAGTATAACTCAGCAAAGGGCTCATCCAGCCACCATGATTACTATAGTCTATGCATCTGCTCACCAAGGTGTCTCTCTCCACCCCCAGCTACCTAGAGAAGAAGTAGAGCATAAGGCCACAGCCTCTGGAGCCAAACATGCTGGTTTTGGATTCTGGCTTTGCAATTCACTACCTGTGTGACCTTAGAAAAGTTACTTAGCCTCTCTTTGCCTTGGTTTCTTTATTTGTAAAATGAGAATAATGATGGTAACTACCTCATAAGGTTGTTGTAAGGATGAAATACATGATCTTAGAGTTGTGCCTGATGTTGTAAAGCCCTTAATGGCATGATGATAATCATGATGATACCTTCATTATCAAAGTACTTTCCTTAAAAAGAATACTCCTCTACACAGGCCCTCTCTAACATTGACAACCCCCTCATCTAACAATGGACAGGACAACCTCCTGCTTTGACACCACACTTAGCTGGGGCAAACTGAGTCATTATAATGTAAGCAGGCTATAGGTTTGGGCAAAATAGTACACAAGGCAAAATAAAGATGAATGAGATGGAGCTCCCAAAACTAACTGTACTCCACCAAACTAGATACTCTACAAATGAAGGTTATGGTTCAGAATCTACTCAAAGTTGTGATATTTTTGGGTGACAGGTGACAAAACTTTGACCATCAGGGTAACTTGCTAAGTTAGGCAATGTTCTGACCTATAAATTTTATTGTTTTATTTACTGAGAAATTGTTGGTGCCATAGGCCAAGCTCTAGTCTCAGGATGCTAGGTGGGAGTAAAGGCTGGAATATGGAGCACCCCCGCCACATGCATATATACTTTTTATCGCCCATGCAAGAACCAACTATTATCTTGAAGTAAGAGCTGAACTGGCTAGAGTTCTAGCTTTTGGTGCTCATTACAAGCCATTTGTATCTTCTGTGTGATGTAAGGCATAACAATGCTATGGTGTGATTCCCTGAAAGACGTATCATCTGTTTATCCATGTCCCAGACTAGCACTTTAACATATGGTCTCTATGGTAGTCTTACTCTCAACAGTTACAACAATAATGTAGCATAGTGGTTTTCAACTTGTATACCTCTTTATATTATGTTATTACTAGAGATGTCCTTTGAAAAAAATATTCCATGTGTCATATGGTCCTCCTGCCTCAGTTTCCTAAGTAGCTAGGACTATAGGTGGGCACCACCACACCCAGCAAATATTATCAGTTTCTATGTGTAGCATAACATAAGACTATGAAGCATTGCTCTAGGCTAAGATCAGAAAGAAACCTGTTGCTATTCAGTAAGTTCCACATATTTACTGAGTACCTACTAAGTACACAGCATGTGTTGTTACATGACTTTAATATTCTGCACTTAAATTTCCTATCTGTAGGTCAGAGATAAAATAAGTACATCTGTCTGAGGCATGACCTCAGGGTAATAATAGATACAAGTGCTTTGAACTTTTTAGATAAAAAAGGAAAAAGTGAATTTACATATTTTAACTTTACTACATAAAACGTGTCTTATCCTGAATCGAATTCGGGAAGGGAAGGGGAGGGGAGGGGAGGGGAGGGGAGGGGAGGGAAGGGAAGGGAAAGGGAGGGAAGGGAAGGGAAGGGAAGGGAAGGGAAGGGAAGGGAAGGGAAGGGAAGGGAACAGAACCTTATCCTAAAAACAAAGCCTGAAAATCTAGGGATATATGAAAAATATCTACGACATACTAGTGTTACAAGAAAATCACATAGCAATAAACAGTAATTTAATTATAAAAGGAATGCTTAACACATACTAGAAGCAGCTCCTTTATCTTCAAAGGAAAAATATTAATGAAGTAAGAAGGGATTTTAGAGTACTTTGCAGCAAGGTGGCATTGGTCTCACCTGCTTCTATGTCAAAATGCCAGCATAGAAACACATTCCCACAATCATTCTACAACCAAACACTTGGCATTCATTGTGATTCAAACCAGAAGAGCAATTTTATCTACATTTCAAAGTGTTTCCTATTTCAGCCTCTTCAACAAAACCAAATACTTTTGCTCTAGTTCTGACCTCAAAGAATCCTGTCTTGAATCTGCCTGAAAAAGTGGGGCAGGATGATTTTTTGGTTTTTGTTTTTTTAAACAACCCAAACAACATCAATTGCCAGCCATATGAAACAGGGCAATCAAATGGATGTGTTAAAGTGTGAGAGAATTTTCATGGTACTTTACTGAGAACTTCCTTTTCTCTTGACCCTACATTCTGCCATTTTCCAATATTCCAGCTATCGGCCAGTACTAGGAAGAAGTTACAGCACTCCAGACCCAGCCTAAAAATTCCTTTGTTGACTTAAAGGAATAAGGGAAGATCAAAAGGCCTGAGCTTCAAACTTTTAACAAAGAAGGATTTGAGAAGAAATGTGATTCAATAGGCCCAATTACTTGGATAATCAAAGTAGTAATCCAATCTCCAATGCCAGCTCTTCATGTGGTTACTGTCTGGTAGTGAACCCCATCTCTTCATTCATGAGATTGGAGAGTTGCGGCAGGGAG
Organism: Avahi laniger; assembly: GCA_963575035.1. Lineage (NCBI taxonomy): Eukaryota > Metazoa > Chordata > Mammalia > Primates > Indriidae > Avahi > Avahi laniger. Next base: position 10,884 of record CAUYSK010061804.1, on the reverse strand, counting down.
GGAACAATGTCAGAAAAAAGAAAGTATGCACAGCGCACTGAAAAATGGGAAATGGTACATAACTAAACTAATGATGTATCATATAAAACTGCAGTCCCCAACCCCCAGGCTGTGGCCTGTTAGGGACCGGGCCACACAGCCGGGGAGAAGCTTCATCTGTATGTACAGCCACTCCCCATTGCTCACATCACCACCTGAGCTCTGCCTCCACCCCCCACCATCCGTGGAAAAACTGTCTTCCATGAAACCAGTCCCTGGTGTTAAAAAGGTTGGGACCGCTGATATGAAACTATAATAATAGTCTTTCTCCTGCAGCCTCAGAAAGAATATTTCAACTGATTGAGTTACCAGGAAACAATTTGATATAGCATTTTGATAAGTGGTTAAATACTAAAAAAAAAAAAAAAAAAGCTACTTATCAATGTATTCATGCTGTGTGTTTACTCCACAAAGAGATATGGGTTTCAGTTTATACTTGCTGTTGTCAGATAGCCTCAGGCGGGAAAGGAAAATGAGAGAGGAAAAAGACCCTGATTATTGCAAAATTAAGAAGGCAGCATGGTCACCAGCTCAATGTTAGAAAAAGAACATTATGAAAGCAGTGCCGAGATGACCTGGTATTCTGCCTATTTAGGTGAGCTGCCATCTTTCAAGCAATGCCAAGGTCATGTGCATTGAGCTGTTAAAGATACTCAAGTAGGAAAATGTTTTCAGGCAAGGCAACTTTCTTTAAAATGTGCTCAGCATCTGGTCATCTGAACAATGGCTCAATAATCAATAGACAGGACAGGGTGAAAGGTTAGTCAAATGCCAGAAAGTTTCAATTTCTTCACTGGAAAGTTAAATTCTATTAACCCTTGGGAGGCTTTCTTAAAGTAAATTTATTAATATTTATATGTGTTGTCAGGAGCTTAAGCTGATATTTTTAAAGCTTAAGTGCCTTTTATTTCCATTTCTTTTCCCCTTCTGTCTCAATCTCTTGCCCCCACCTCCCCTTCATCAATTTAGAGCTGCTTTTATATATTTTCTCCTTATGAGTGGACTTAAGCTCTATCATAGTGAGAGAAAAGCCAGGTACATGTGATTGGCTGTAAGTTTTTAAGGAAAAGTCCATTAAAGATATCTAGTTAGACTTGAAAAATGGATTTTGGTAGATGGAAATCAGTGAAGCATATGTAATTAGATCACTCTGATACTGGCCAGCAACAAGGATCTTTCTAAAAAACAAGAACAAAACACCCAGGTGCCTACATGTGCAAGCACACACACACACACACATGCACAGTAGCGGAGGCAGCTATTGGTGGATTGAGTGTCTTTCTGGCACCTAGAGAAAGGTGGTGCTCTTGAAAGTTTTAAGGGGCCGGGCGTGGTGGCTCACACCTGTAATCCTAGCACTCTGGGAGGCCGAGGCCGGCGCATTGTTTGAGCTCAGGAGTTCGAGACCAGCCTGAGCAAGAGTGAGACCCCGTCTCTACTAAAATTAGAAAGAAATTAGCTGGACAACTAAAAATATATAGAAAAAATTAGCCGGGCATGGTGGCGCATGCCTGTAGTCCCAGCTACTCGGGAGGCTGAGGCAGAAGGATTGCTTGAACCCAGGAGTTTGAGGTTGCTGTGAGCTAGGATGACGCCATGGCACTCTAGCCCGGGCAACACAGTGAGACTCTGTCTCAAAAAAATAAATAAATAAATAAATAAAATAAATAAAAGTTTTAAGGGAAAACATGACTGAGTATGTCTGTGTATAGAGTTATGTGCTGTTTGCCCTTGGAAGTCAATGTGGCATTGTACACTCAGTGGCATTCTAGAGTCTAGAAGAAAAACCTTTCACAGAAACAAGCCTTAGTACTCAATATTATCATTCTTTGCTCGTTTGGTAGTTATCCTCTGGGAAAAAAGCTCTTTTGCTCCTTTTGTGACGTTCCTCAATTGTGGATGGCAAACTTGATGACAATATTATGAACAGAGTGATTTAGAACAGATCTCTAGTGAAAAACAGAGTTCAGTCTTGGCATAGGGCAGTTGATTAATACACCCTGGGCCCATGAAATACATACTCTTGCTGCTAATTGAAACAATCCAGAAGCCTTCTCTGGTAGTTACCTGAGTGATATTGTTCCATTATCCTACCCTCTTTTGGCACTGCTATAGCTATTTATTTCAAGGTTGGTTACCATTTATTTCCCAGAATCAGGGAATGCACGATCCAAAGTTTACCTTTTTGTATTTAAAATAAACCTGCTCCGAAGTCTTCAATGTGAAATATTAACACTGTAAATTCATAGAATTCTGTTCATCTTCTCTGGAGACTAAAGGGATTTTACAGATGCTATTCTGTTTAGTTTTAATGCTTATTCTTTTCCTGAGTGACAGACATCATGATCCTCATTTCCTTGTGGAGCAATCATTTAATGATGATTGAGTTGTCTGAGGTGAAATCACTGATAAAGCTGAGAAGTAAAATCTAAATTTCATGATTCACTATTTCAGCACTAGATTTTGTTATCTTATTTTTAGCAATGACTAAAGATTTGAGAGCTCTTTGAGAACAGCATACTGCTTAAGAATGCAGGTTTTGGAACTAGTTGGACCTGGGTTTGAATCCCAGTTCTACAAGTTACTGTTGAGGATCTTGGATAAGTTTCTTAACTTCTCTGTGCCTCACTTTCCACCCATCCAAAGAAAGCCCCCAAAAAAGTAGATAGATATTATTTGGTATGTTTTCCAAGATGCATGCCTAAGAGATAAAATCTGCTCCCTCTTCATCTCCTAGGGATATTTTAAGGATAAGATAGATTGGAAAGTTGGCACGCACTCTGAGAGCCCAGCTAACAGAACACAGCAACCAAATGGAATCCAAGCTCGGCAGGAAGATCCAGGCTGTGACAGCACATGTCTGGAAATTTACTAATGAGTGCAGTAAGCAGGCTTCTATATCACTTGCCATTATAGAGGAGCAAGGGAAGGAAAAATAGGCAACATCTTGATGACAGACATTGCAAATTTCATTGTATCTATTTCAGAAAGGGAGTATGTAGTTGAAAAATCATGAAGCCATTAGCTTGGAACTGTCAAGTCTTACAGATGAGGAAGTGGAGGTTCCAGACAGGTTCACTTGACACAATTCATACAATAAGAAACGGTAGCAAAATTTGAACCCAGGTTAGACAGAGTCACACATTTTCTATCAATATTCTGAAATTACTAGAAGATGATCATCCCACATATGAATGTTAACTGATAACTTATCTCAGCCCGCTGGAATTTAAATAGACACCATAATTCCAGAACTTGACTTTGGCTGGAGAACCATAAAAGAACTCTAGACTGGTGAGGCACTGGCACAGTTAGTATCATGCCCAGCACTCATTTAGAAACAACAGCATCATAAAACATGTCAGCAATAGTTCATCTTATACAACGTAAAATAGGTGTTTCTTAGCTACTTTCCATCTAAAGACTATCCCCAGCCAGCTCTGCTCATGAGGTATGATGAGCTCATTCCAAATGCAAGTGGGAGGGCCACAGACAAGTGCACCTAATCAAGTTTTTATAAGCCTGCCTGCAATGAATAAAATGGAAATAATCAGTATGATGCCTTCAACAATTAAATTACTCTGTCTGACTCACGAAACTCAAATATTGTACCTCTTTGGTATGCTTTATTTCCATTATAAACATACCAACTTTCTTTAAGGTCTGTAAATATACCTTGAATTCTTTCCTTCTTCATGACAGCAAAAGAATGGAAAAAGGAGTTTGAAGTTGCAACCTCAGATGGAAAAACAAAAATGTAAAATCCAGGGGAAAGAATGTGGTACATGAGTATATAAAAAGATCAGTATTTCAACTAAATCAATGTGTTGCTTTATTTCATTTACAGTTTAATCTTTCTGGGAAATGCTGATCCCAGGATTCAAAGTATAGCTGGAGAAAGGGAAAGAACATTCTATTCCTTTCTCATGGGCAAATATTAATATTTATACTAACTTAATACTGTTATTTTCAAGGAGAATAAAGCTAAGACCTTAGATGTGGATTGTACCAATGAGTTCACCATTTATAGTGTTAAATTTTCTTGTGTAATGCAGTTCAGTCCCTGAAAAGAGGATTAATCAACATGAGGTTTCAATTAGTTCATTCAACTCATTCTAAGTTTAAATAGGTGGGTCAGAATAGGTTTGTAAGGCCTCATTGAGAAGATAACATTTCAGCAAAGACTTGAAAGGGGTGGAGGAGTTAGTCATGTGTATATCAGGGGAAGAGCATTTTAGTCATTGACCTTGATCTAACCCAACATCCCCAGGTCTTAACCACATGCTATTGGCTTTACTCCAGCATTGTTCAGTATTTCCAATGTATCCTATCCTGTGGTCATACATTTTTTAAATAGCTTTCATTAAAGGACTCAAGGTACTATATCTAAGTTGTTCTTATTTTAGCCTGAAGACACTGTGGTCCATCATGATTACACCCTTATCTTAGTTAAATAATGATGTTTTCTTTCCCACTGTCCTAGAATCACCTTTATCCCTTGACTATCCTGGACTCTAAAATCTACCGGAAAGTGAACCTTATCAGCACCTCCTCCAGAGCTGAACGTGGAATAAAAACTGGTACGTGCAGAGTAAGAACAGACAGCAAAATTTGATAGGGTCATTAAGAAGATAAGGGGTGAAGTAGGAATTAATAGGCAGCTGCTAATCACAAAAATAGTCAATGTTGAACTGGAAACATCATGATGAAATAATCTAAGACTTGGGCTAGTCAGTGCCATAATTACAAAGATGCCCTGCAGAGTAAGCTTCTAGTGATTGAGGTTTCAGTGGCTATAAGTTTCCACTTTGTGGACCAATATGTGGCCACAAATGTCAACATAATGACCTATGTAGGAGTAGTTTGTATATTTTACTCATCTTATGCCTTCACTCTTTCAAAGATATGCATTCTTCCTTGAGTAAATATTTATCTGTGCAGTATAGTGGTTACAGCCCAAGGAAAGAAGCCAGGAACATGGATACTACCCCATATTCCACTGCTGCTTTTCAGTATACAATGAGGAAGTCATTTATCCTCTAAGTTCCCTCTACTGAAGAAATGAGACAGTCTGTGCTACTGGACCAAGTCCTAGAGACCTGTAACAAAATTACTCATATTCCATGTGATTCTTGTTCCGCCGAAGGTGACTAGACCTTGGACTCTAAGTCAATGAATAATTGCTCTGTTCTTGTCACCTCTAAGATCCTGATTAGGACTTCCTGTTCAAAATCTGCAGCCCAAAGTCTAAATCCCCAGTTAGGTCTCATTGCACTTATTGGCTGCTAGCTCAGAGAATAAAATCTTGGGTTCTGAGGTCAGGATGCTCCCACAGACAGTATGGCAAGATGGCAATCGGCTCTTTGCAAAGAATACAGAGAATATAATTCTATCTTGAAGTCTGAACTTCCACGGAAACAGATCAAACACAAAAATGTATTTACAACAAACGGCTTTAGCCAGCCCTACTTGGCTTTACAAATGAGAAACAAAACTATGCCTCTGTGAGTTAGACACTGAGCTAGGTATATAAGAGTGTACACTCATTTGAATTCTGCCCCTGACCTGCTATGGAACTTCTGGCAAATAAAACTTCTCTGAGTTCAACTTCCTCATCTGTAAAATTTAAAAATGATATTTTACTAACTAGGTTTTCACAAGCAAAAAACTTAAAAATGCCTTTGAAAAACTCAAATGCCTGGAGCTGTGTAATCAGTCATATCATCTTCAGACTAAAACAAAGGCCCGACTCCCTGTAATCCAGGTGTCCCTACACTCAATAATAAGAGACCTTGGAGATTTGGCTCAGAAATGAGTAAACAGACTACAATACAGGAAGGGCAAGCTAGTGGGAAGGGAAGCCAATGCAGGTTAATCATTCGTAGGATTAAGTGTCTTATTTCTCTTTCATAACATAGGCTTGACTAGCTGGAAACATACCCAGCCAAGCACAAAAAGCCATCAGTGGTTAAAAGGAAATAATTGAATGGGAAAGGAACCATGGTTCAGGTCACATCATTTTAATTCTCTTCAGTTCTTTTTTTAAGGGTCTTTCTTTACTTTCAATTTGGCAGAAATCAGTTCAATCTAGATATACAGAGATTAAATTATTTTCTTACCTGTATAACCTCTTACATATTATATGAACTAGCCCCCTCAAGGTTACGGATTTTTATGGAGGAGTTTGGCAAGAGTTCACAATCCTGTTCTTAGTTTATTGCAAATGGTTATGTGACTTAGAAAAGTCTCTTAATCTGGCTAAGCTTCTTATTCGTCCAAGTTTGAAAACAGAAATTATGAATTGGGCCCTGGCTAATGAAGGGACAAATCCATTAGTGCCTGGTGCTCCTTTCCTTAACTAATATGTTTGCACTTTACAATGTGATCAGAGGTCAGGTCAGTGAGAACAGGACAAATACACATGTAATAGGTTAAGAATGTAATGACAGAAAAACATACAGGATCCACATCCTTCTCTCAACAACGGACAAAAGATTTCCTTACCTCTTCTCAATGAGAACTGGATAATCTAAGGCAGGAGGGAAGGTACAAAGTGAAATTGGGGGAGGTACGTTTAATTGAAGACTAACAGAATGGAATGGAAAGAAGTGTATTAAAATTGGCTGGTGAATATACAAATTTAAATGTGGCTTGATACAGAGGCATTGAAGTTTTAAATATTTTCACCAGCATAAAATAAGGATATAAAATATGATAAAATAAATGGTAATTACTGCCTAAAACACTATATTTAATATTTTCTCTAGAAAATAATAAAACTTTCTAATAAAAAAAGACAATAGTCTTGAATTCTCTTCTCCAAAGAAAATGCTACTGCACAAATGCCTTATTTCCTTTTCACTCTGTCAGGCTCTAGGTTCCAAATAAGAGAAAATGATGAAGGGTCAAATAAGTTAGAATCTCTTCAAGAAAAAGAGGACCTCTTCTATAAATATATGAACTCAGTCAGGCTGAGAACCTGTTCACCTGTTTACCCAGAAAAGGAAGAGACTCTGGCCACGTGCTGGCGGGTAGAGGAGGGGCCTCAAATTCCTGGGCAGCCGGGCTTGCCCTTTCTGTGAGTCCTGACAGAAATTCACTTTGCTCTACCCAAAGGCCAAAACCAAGACATGAAGCTTTTGTTTCTGAAAACCCTGGTCTAAAACTAAATGAAGGCACCAATCCCCATCTATTTTTTTTTTTACATCAACCTTTTATGTTCAGAAATGAGAATAAAAACTTTTATAGCCTTTCCAAAAGGCAATTTGCTATTTATAATCGTAAAAAAACAGATCCAACCTAAATGTTCAACATCTAGAAAAATGGTTATGGAAACTATGTTACAATCATGAGATAAACCACACTGCTGACATTACAATTCTTTCTACAAAAAAAGTTTTTAATAGGATGGAAAAATGTTCATGATAAAATGGTAAGTAAAAATATACTATATAAAAACTATACGTAAAATATGAGCTTAACTATGTAAAAAGTTTAAATTTGTATAAAATAAGACTAGAAGGAAGTATGACAAAATTAACAGAAGTCATTTCAGGGTATGGTTTTAGGTGATTAATTTTTTATAGTAGCTTCATTGAGATAATTGTCATAACATAAATTCACCTATTGAAAATATGTCAACAGTTTTTAATACATGCATAGAGTTGTGCAACCATTACCACAAACAATTTTAGAACATTTTTATCATCTCTAAGAAGAAATCCTACACCCTTTAGCTATCACTCAAACTCCCAAGGCCCAGCACCAAGCAACCACTAATCTAATTTCTGCCTCTACAGATTCCCTTGTTCAGATGAATACAATATGTGTTCCTCTGTGGAAAGCTTCTTCACTTAGCATGTTTTCAAGGTTTATCCACATTGTAACATGTATCAATACTTCATTTGACTGTCAAATAATATTCTGCCATATTTTATTTATCCGTTCATCCAATGATGGACATTTTGGTTGTTTCCACTTTTTTGATATTACAAATAATGCTGCTATGAACATGTGTGTACAATTTATTTTCAATTATCTTAGGAGCACGCCTAGGAGAAGATAGATGATTTTTAAAACCTTTTGTGCTCCCAGATTTTCCACGAGGAATATATAATTATTAGAAAAAAAATTAGTAATAAAAAGTGTCCTCTTGATCTTAATTCTATTGTGTGCCAGTACTTCCCCTGCCCAATCTTTCATTCTCTCCTAAACCCAAGCCAGACATTTTGTAGTTAACTAAAATGCTTTTAATGAATGCTTGCTCTGAAATGGACACTATACTAGGCAAATTAGAGGATATGAAAGAAATAGGAAATGAGGTCTTTGCTTTCAAGGAAGAGATGCTGCTAAACTCTAGAGAAAATGTTTGTGAGGGAAACCCATCATTAACCTGGGAAATAAAAAAATATGCCCAATTCAAATAGAGTGGATTCCCTCCTGCCCTGGAGAATGAAGTACTCCATCATTCAACATAAAACTAAAGAGTTCTCTCATCTGTCTATGCTCTAATAAAGATGTCAGAAAACTGAACTTCAATCATCATAACCTTCTATAAGAAAGCAATCTTCCTAACGAAGAACCTAGGACAGGGAGATTTTAAATGGTTCTTTCCACCATGGCTAAGATTCCACAGAGGAGTAGTATTTGTTATTTTTTGTGTACATGCACACACACACACACACACACACACACAACTTGTTTCATTTAGAAAGGGCTGTGTTGGCAGGGCAGTGCAAGTCAAGCAGAGAAATGGCAGTACTGTAACATGAACTAGGAGTTCATCAAGAACCTCCAGGCCAAAATGTACCCATCAGTTCAACATACATCCATCAATTCAAAATACACCCATCATGACTACCTAGCAAGAACAACCTGCCCTTACATGAATGTGCATCACTAACTGCCCCTCAGGCATGTGAGCCACAGGAAAATTCAAGCCATCAGGACTCAGCAATATCCATGCAGAGAGTTGTCTGTGATACAAGATGTCAGACTGGGGAGGAGGTTAACTTTTCAAAATGTAATGTGCTATTTAAAATATATTTAAAAGTTCCAAAGAGTAATATAATAAACACCCATGTACTCAAGATAGAAAATATCAAGGGGTTATAGTTAAGGAACAAATGGATAGAAAAATGAAATTATGCAAAGTTAGTGACCAATAATAAAATAAGAAAGTCATAACCATCAATAAGAAGTCTGGGAGTAGGCAAAATGCTTTGGGAGCAGAAAATTTGAATCAGACACTCAACAAACAAAAATATGAAAGAAGGCTACTTTAGAAGTCCCAAATATGACTCTGGTCTGGATACTCTATTGCCCTTCTACACCATATCCTCTTCTGAAATCATGCTTCTCCTAGGGTAGCAGGCGAATCATCTGTTAGAAGAATGAAGAAAATAGCCTCAAATTTAAAAAGAAAAGATACCAAAATTCATGGAGCTTTCTATGCATGCTGGAGTCTTCAGGAAACAGGGGCTATATAAACCGCTATTACAGTGATTGGAAAAACAACAATAGCTAGAATAATCCCTCCTAAAAACTGAAATAGGAGAGTGCCAGGAACAAAATGCTTTGATGGAGGTATGCCCATCTCCTAGGACCTGGAATAAAAGAGGATTTTAAAGGGCAAGTCTGAAATGTACTCCCTGAACATGACCTGCCTTGCTAAGCCTGGTTCTTGTCATGGCTATTATGCCCTCAATTTCATGAACATCATGTTCACTTGGAAAGAAAAAAAAAACTTGTTTTAGCAGTAATTGCACATCAATATGAGAGTCCTATTATTCCTATTAAGTTAATTAACCTATTTTTGGAAAGTATACAAAATAGGTCACTTAAGTGGGTGTGACCTTACCCAGTGAACTATGCTTTTAAACTGTCTCCAACTATTAAGATTTATAGACCCCTTTATCAACAACTGGGTTTGAAAAGGCTAGCTGAGTGAAAGGCATGCAGCACCAGAAGAAACCAGCCTTGGTCCCTATCAATCAGCCTATTATAACTTAATGATATTTAGATGATATGATTCGATTTTCAAATTGAGTGCTGTTAATCTAAATTCCAGAGTGCTTATGTAATCATATCACATTTTTAAGGTTCAGGCAAACAGTCTGACAGAGAGAATTTGTATAAAAGTTCTATAAAAATAATGTTCCTCCTAGATTGTTGGTAAAGGAGAAAACTGCTTTACAATGGTATATGTATATGGGCAAAAACTGTTTCTAAATCATCAGAACTGTCATCATCAAAAGTACAAAAGGCCTTTGCAGAACTGAGTACCATGCTAGGCAGTGTACAAAAGTTATATCTTATATTTTTGGTCCTGATTAGATGGAGTAAAATCCTAGAAATCCATTTCAACTAAACTTAATACAATTGCATATACAAAGTGATCATGTCCTTTAGAGCTGTGGTTCCCAACCCCTGGGCTGTGGACCAGTAGTGGTCCGTGGCCTGTTAGGGACCAGGCCATAGAGCTCTGCCCCACCCCAGCTCCCCAATCCCCCATCCATAGAAAAATTATTTTCCGAAAAACTTAGGAATGGCGGGGGGGACCTACACAGCAGGAGGTAAGCAGCATGCCAGCAAGGGAAGTTTCATCTGTATTTACAGCCACTCCCCATTGCTGGCATCACCACCTGAGCTCCGCCTCCCATTCCTCGCCCCCGTCCATGGAAAAATTGTCTTCCATGAAACCAGTCCCTGGTGCCAAAAAGGTTGGGAACCACTGCTCTGGCAGATGTGCCTTGGCTCAACTCATTATTTGGCCCACATTCTGATGTTACATGTTAACATGTAGATTTTTACAAAACATTTCCCTTTTTTTAAAGCAATTTTAAA